>JAOWBU010000098.1:0-51595 GCA_026212405.1 Petrea volubilis
TGGAACTGTCAAGGAGCTGGGAGCCCAGACTTTCGCCGGCATTTCAGAGAACTTGTTGGTAGGTATCAACCATATATGGTGTATCTTTTTGAGACTAAAGTTGCGGATGAGAGAGTTGCTCGTATTTCCGCTACGCTTGGATTTTCGGATGTGTGTCGAGCTCCGGTTAGAGGAAGAGAAGGGGGCAAATGGCTGCTGTGGAACGCTGACCGTACTCAAGTGCAGATATTAGGCGTTACGCCGCAAGCTATTCACGCAGTAATCGGGCCAAAGATTGAAGAGGGTTGGATTTGTTCAGGGATCTACGCTAGCCCACATGCACAACGTCGGGATGAATTGTGGAATACGCTTCAGGGTATAAGCTCATGTCTTAATCGGCCGTGGCTTCTCACAGGAGATTTTAATGACATTGCACTACTGTCCGAGAAAAGGGGAGGGAGGGATGGAGATTGGAATCGGTGTCGTCGGCTGCAGGAGGGGATGAGTAGATGCAAACTTATGGACCTTGGATCCCATGGACCTGAGTTTACATGGACGAATAAAAGAGGGGGGAGAAATCTGATAAAAGCAAGGCTGGATAGATCTCTGATCAACGAAGAGTGGAGATTCCAGTTTCCCGAAGGTATGGTTCTGACCTTACCTCGTCTTCACTCTGATCATCATCCTATCCTCACACTTTGCAAGGGCATCGAAAAGGTCCCTAAAAATAAACCTTTCCGGTTTGAGCTTGCTTGGACTACACACCCAGATTGTGTTAACCAAATCACGGAAGTGTGGGGAGAGGATGGTGGTATTCTTACTGCCCTTATCTAATCTGCCGAGGACTATGAATAAGTGGAACAAAGATGTTTTTGGTAACATTTTTCATAGAAAAAGGAAGTTAACTGCTAGGATTGAGGGAATACAAAAGAAACTTGCTATGCATGATAATCCTTTCCTGCAAGATCTTGAAAAAAGATTAATCTGTGATTTTGACAAGCTGTTTCACCAAGAGGAATTACTCTGGTTCCAGAAATTCAGGGTTAATTGGCTCAAATTCGGTGATAAAAATACGAGATTCTTTCACATTTCTACATTAAGTAGAAGGCGTAAGAATAAAGTCCACGCTCTCAAGATTGGTGGTGCCTGGCACACTTGTAAAGATACATTGCGGAGTCATGTGCACAAGTACTTTAATAAACTGTACTTGAACAGTGAGGACGCGGTAACTCAAAGCCTTCATCGTTGTCCTTTTCAGAAATCTATTCTAAACCAACCATCGCCTCAATTCGAAGCTAATATTACCGAAGAGGAGCTCTTGAGGGTGGTCAGATCAATGCACCCGTATAAAGCTCCGGGGCCCGATGGGTGTCAAGCTTTCTTTTACCAAACCTTTTGGGATATTGTTGGACCTTCGGTGGTGGAGTTTGTGGGTAGCTGTTTTAATCGGGGGGCTGTCCCTAGGGCTTTAGGGGAATGCTTCATTACCCTTATCCCTAAAGTGCCGAATCCCTCGGGTCATCTCGGCGTTTAGGCCGATAGCTCTGTGTAATGTTCTATTTAAGATCATCACAAAGACTATTGTGCTTAGACTTAAGCCTATTGTTAGTTCCATTATTGGACCTCTCCAAAGCAGTTTCATTCCCAAGCGTAGCACTGCATGATAATATTCTTGTTATGCAAGAACTTCTTCATACCCTTAACAAGTCTAAGAGCACTAGGGGTAATATGGTGATTAAAATTGATCTTGAGAAAGCATATGATAGGGTTAGTTGGGGGTTCCTGAGAGAAACTTTGGAGTTCTTTGAGTTCCCGGCAAACTTAACCAATCTCATTATTTCATGTGTCATGTGTGTGCATCCCCGTATCCTTTGGAATGGGGAACCTCTTGATCCTATCTGTACCTTACGTGGGTTAAGACAAGGCGATCCGATTTCCCCCTATCTCTTTGTTCTTTGTATGGAAAGACTTAGCTACCTTATTGAGGAAGCGGTGGAGAATAGAGATTGGGATCCGGTAGCCTGTTGCCGGGGTGGCCCACGGTTATCCCACTTGATGTTTGCCGATGATGTGATACTTGCGAGTCAAGCCACTTTGAAGAATGCGTACACTGTTGCTCGCGTCATCAAGAGTTTCTGCCAAGCGGCTGGTCTTCGTGTTAACATGGCTAAGTCGAGGGTTTATTTCTCCCCCAAGACTCTTGGGCACATGCAGGAGTGTATCACCGGCATCCTTGGAATTGGAAGAACCACGAATCTTGGGAGATACTTGGGTGTGAAGCTTTATACATGGAGACACACTAGAGCGCACCATGTGGATCTGCTTGACAGGGTGAGAGGTAAACTTTCAGCTTGGAAAGCTAATAATCTTAACCTTGCCGGGCGAACCACGCTTATAAAGTCGGTTATGTCTGCTATCCCCATTTACTCTATGCACTCTGGTTGGCTACCTATGAGTGTGTGTAAGGAGCTTGATCGTATTAATAGAGATTTCCTTTGGGGATCGTATCTTGGAAATAGAAAAGTCCATCTTGTAGGGTGGGATAAAGTGCTTAGGAAGAAAAGTGAAGGGGGTTTGGGGCTGCGGGAGTCTCGTAAGAATAATATGGCGATTCTTGCCAAAGTGGGGTGGAGAGTTTTCAAAAATGATAATACTTTGTGGAATGAGATTTATAGGAAGAAATACCTAAAGGATGAGGACATGATTAATCACCGTCCTTCTCCCCAAGCCTCACGGGTGTGGATGGGTATCCGCAAGAGCTTTGGGATGATTGAGAATGGAATCCAGTGGCGCATAGGGAATGGGAGGGGAATATCGCTATGGGAAGATAAATGGTTAGGAGACTTTAAACTCCAAGAATGGGAGGGGGTTCAGGTTGATGACGAGGAAATTGGTATTCATGGTGAATCATATCATGGATGAAAATGGGCAGTGAGATATGTCTAGACTGAAATCATTGGTGCCCCTTGAGCTCAAGAAGAAAATTAGTGGTATGCCTATTCCTTTTAATCGGGAGAAAGCTGATACCCGCATCTGGGGGGGTTTGAGTAATGGGTTGTTTTCATGTAAATCGGCCTATGATTATATTTGCAAGGCTGGTACGAATTCACTGCCATTGGATAAAAAATGGACATGGATTTGGTCCCAAACACTCCCGCAAAAGTTCAAAGTCTTTCTTTGGCTTTGTCAACATGATAGTATCCCTAATAATGAGATTAGATACAAACGACATCTCACCACCTCCGACTTATGTAATAGATGCAGAGGCGATAAGGAATCTATATTACACATGCTTCTCCATTGTCCTTACGCTAGGAGGGTGTGGGAATTTATCATCACCCCCACGGAGTTCGCCAAATTTTCAGCCATTGACCCCGAGAGTTGGTTTTATACCAACCTTCATGCCTCGTTTCGCAACATTGTTTTACCGGAAGCCAAGTGGCCGGTCCTCTTCATGGCTATTGTGTGGACCTTGTGGAAGACCCGTAACAAGTATGTCTTTCAAAACAAATTGGAACCTACTTGGGAAACTGTTAACTCCGTCAAAAAGTTGGTTTGTTTTCTTGCAGGGATGCTGACTGGAAGCAGCAAGACAGCTTACAGCAGAATGATTGAAGCCAAGTGGGAGAGGCCGGAACCGGGGTGGATGAAGCTGAACACGGATGGAAGCTATATCAAGGAGCATGGAGCGGCTGCGGCAGGGGGCCTTATTCGCAATGATCAAGGAAAATGGATTGTGGGATTCTCAATTAAACTTGGAGACATTACTATTGTTGTTGCCGAATTGCTGGGTCTTCGGGAGGGATTGAGAATTGCTTGGGAGAGGCGTGTTGAAAAGATTCAAGTGGAAATCGACTCGGAGGTGGTGTACAAGCTGGTAAGAACGACATAGCTCAATGAACACCCCCTTGCTTGTCTTGTGGAAGATTGTCAAATGCTCTTACGAAAGCCATGGACTGCATGCTTCAAGCATATCAAGAGGGACAGAAACGCAGCAGCTGATGCTTTAGCCAAGTTGGGACACAACATTGATGAGGAATTAGTGGTTTGGGAGTCTCCCCCCCAGGGGGTGGGTGATATTGTTGTTACAGAAGGGACAGTTTGCATGTAGTGCATTTGTCTCTTTTTACCAAAAAAAAATAAGCCAAGATATTCGAAACACCCTCAGAGTAGGGTAAAGCGTTCCGAGCTAATAAATGGGCAACATTATTACCTGCCCTAGCGGACAAAATTGAAAGAAACAAAACTAAATGTTGCACAAAGAGATGGAATATCCTGGATTAAGGTACAAGTGGGGATAAATCTAGCTCTGTCCCCTTAAGTTTGTGAAGTAAGTTGCAACAATCCCCTTCAATGCAAAGAGCCATCCATCCACGTCTCCGCGCTAGTTGTAGCCCCTCAAGGAGAGGATCCGTTATGCCTTCAAAGTGCCACGCAAGCCAGCCAACGCACTCACCCGCTTGGTTCCTCACGACCACCCCAGCGCCTGCTTCACGACCTGCCTGGAACAGAGCACCGTCGAAGTTGAGCTTCACATACGCCGCAGGTGGCCTCTGCCATCGCTCTGATGCAGGTTCAGTCCCCTGTGTCCTGGTTGTTCCGTTGGCTTTCCAGAAAGCCTCTAGGTAGTTTCGTGCAAAGTTTGTAGTCTCACTCGGCTCCATAGGATTTCCCTCCATTAGCTTCTTGTTACGGCACCACCATATGCTCCATGCAATTGTTAGAAATAGCGCCAACCCATCCGCGTCACAAGACCGATGCGCCTGGAGCACCCATTCTTTGCTATCCCTCCCCCAAACAAGCTGCTACATTGGTTGGAAAGTTCACACAAGCCCACGTTTGTCTAGCGTGGGGGCAGCCCACCATACGATGTTCAAGAGTTTCCTCCTCCGCTGCACACAAAGGGCACCCCCCTCCCCCCCGTCGACTCTCCACACTGACGCCGTCTCAAGTTCTCCCCAGTAGGGAGTGCATCCCTATACAGTAGCCATGCAAAAACTCAAATCTTGGGCGGCACCCTCGCTTTCCAGATTATGCCCCACTGCATCTCCAGACCCGAAGTAGAAGAAGACGAAGCAACGTTCGAGAGCAGGTCCCGTGCCACATAGTAAGCACTTCGGACTGTAAAACGGCCATTTTTAGTAGCGTTCCAAATGATGCAATCCGGGTGCTGATTCGGGCTTATTGGGGTGCTAAAGATAGCATGGATATCGTCCTCCCAAAAATGTTCTCTGATAAGACTCGCGTTCCATTCCCTTGTTTTCAGATGGACAAGTTGGCTCACTAGGGAAATAGTTCCATTTGCCCCTCGCGGTGTAAACGTGGACGAACGGGCCAGCCACCTATCCTCCCATATCCTTACACTATAGGAAAAAAGACATTTTTCTGACGGAAATTTCCGACAGAAATCGTTCTGCCCGAAAAATGCCCCCTGAGGGCGGAATTCCGCCAGAATTCCCCCGGATAAGATTCCGGCGGATTCCGTCCGGGGGAATATTCCCCCGATTTCCTGCCGGATGGCAACCTCCACTGCCGTTGCCACAGCTAGACTCACCACCTCCGCCGCCCCGCCACCAGACTCACACCATCGCCGCCACCGCTGAATTGTACCCCAAAATATTTAAATATTTACAATTGCGAGGATTTGAACTCGTGACCTCGAGGTTGAAAGACAAGTATTCCACCACAAGGCTATTCCTTGAAGTTATGATAAGTTTTGTTTTGTTTGTTTTATACATATTATATATTTATTTCATTATTCTTATTTTTATTATAATTAAAAGATAGTATAAATAATTTTAAGATAGTATATTTGTTTCATTATACTATATAAACATATTTTAAGATTTTACTTATAATATTTGTATCATTATACTATATAAACACACACATACACATATATATACCATATAAACATATGCATACCTATAAATGTATTAGAAATAATTTTAAGATAGTATAAATAATAATAGTTAAAAGACAGCATTGATACTATATAAAAATATGTATTATATATACTATATAACATATATATATATATACACCATATAAACATATGTATACCTATAAATATATTATAAATAATTAAAGATAGTATATCTAATAATAGTTAAAAGATAGCATTGATACTATACAAAAATATGTATTATATATACTATATAAACATATGTATACCTATAAATATATTATAAATAATTAAAGATAGTATAAATAATAATAGTTAAAAGATAGCATTGATATTATATAAAAATATGTATTATATATACTATCTAAACATATATATACCATATAAATACATGGGGAAAAATGCACTGTACTCCCCTGTGGTTTGGGAAACTAGCACGCTAGACCTTGTGTTTTTCTAATTGTTATAGAAAACCTTATGATTTTTTAAAATTGCTCACCACCCCCTTGATCAAATTAGTCAAAATTTTTAACTGAATTGACTAAATTACCCTTGTCTATATTTCAATATTACTTTTTCCTTTTTTTTTATTTTTTCTTTATTCTTTTTCTTCTTCTTTTTCATTCCTTTTTTACGTTTTTTGTGTTCCCAGTTTTTCTTCATCTGATCTGTCTCTCGCCCTCTCTCTCACTCACGCCTCATTCCTCTCCCTCTCATCTTCTCACCGCCGGCAATGTCTCCATCCCCGTCATCTTGTCGCCGCCGACACTCATCAGAAGATCTCGCCGCCGCCGCCGCCGCCTCGGCCTCCACCTTCGCTCAACTGATAGATCTCGTCGCCGCCCGTCTTCTTTCTCTCTCTCTCTCTCTCTCTCTCTCTGATTTTTCTCTCGCCCTCGCCGCCGCCGCCACTGTCACCCATCGCCCTTTGCTGCCGGTGAGTCGCGATCTCTCTTTCTCCCCGATTGTCTTTCTGTCTCTCTCTCTCTCTCTCTCTCTCTCCCCCCGACTCTCTTTCTCTATGGATCTCTCTCTCCCCGACTCTCTTCTCTCTCGATCCGTTTTCTCTCTCACCGATTCTCTTTCTGTCTGTCTCTCTCTCTCTCTCTCTCTCGATTTCTCTCTCTCCCCGACTCTCTTCTCTCTCGATCCGTTTTCTCTCTCGATCTGTTCTCTCTCTCTCTCATGTCTCTCTCTCTTTCTGTCTCTCTCTCTCTCTCTCTTTCTCTCTCTTTAAATTTCTCTTGGGTGTTGGCGAGGCTGCGGTGGAGGACGGCGCCGGCGGTGGTGGAGGGCGGCGCCGGTGGATTTGTTGAAAAGTAAATAAAACGAAAATTGAAATTGTTGGATTTGAAAAGTAAATAAAAGGAAAATTGAAATAAGGAAACAATAAGGGTAAATTTTTCCTAAAATGATACAATAATTTGGTCAGAAATAACTTGATAAGGATTAAAAATAATTAAGAAGATTTAAAAATGATAAAATAAAATAATTTGACGATCAGTTGTCCAAACAATTTGCATAGAACAAATAACTTGTCCAAACAATATATGATAAAAATAAGGGCAAAATTATTCTAAAATGATAAAACAATTTGACCAGAAATAATTTGATAAAATTGTCCTAAAATTGATCAAATAAGGGTAAAATTGTCATTTTATTCTCAAAAATGAAGATCAGTTGCATAGAACAGCGCGTGCATCACACGAATGGCTAGGGAGGTTTGTTAAACTTGATTTTTAAAACCATAGGGTTTTCTATAACAATTAGAAAAACACAGGGTCTAGCGTGCTAGTTTCCCAAACCACAGGGGAGTACAGTGCATTTTTCCCAAATATATGTATACCTATAAATATATTATAATAACCCACATGATATTATATCTAATTATAAGATAGTATATACTATATAACCATTTCAAATTTTTTAGAGTATCTAATGAAAGTTATATATGACTTTTTTTTAAAAAAAAAAATTGAAAAAAAACCAGGGGAATTTTTCCGTCGGAAAATAAAAAAAAATAGTCAAAAAAAAAACTAGGGGAATTTTCCCCCGGTTTTTTGCTGGAAAATGAAAAAAAAAAACAGTCAAAAAAAATTGGGGGAATTTTCCCTTGGTTTTCCGCCGGAATATTTAATAATTTTTTTTTAAAAAAACTGGGGCAATTTTCCCCCAGAAAATTTAAAAAAAAGTTAAAAAAAATCGGGGGAATTTTCCCTTGTTTTTTCGCTGGAAAATTAAAAAAAAGTCAAAAGAAAACAAGGGAATTTTTCCCCCGGCTTTCTGCCAGAAAATTTAATAAAAAAAAATTCAAAAAAAATCGGGGGAGTTTTTCCCTTGTTTCTAGCCGAAATAATAAAAAAAAATTCAAAAAAAACCCGGGTCGGTCGGCCGGAATTCCCTCGGGCTTAATCCGACGGAATATTACGCCGGATTTTGTCCTCCGAATTCCGACGTGTTTCCTATAGTGTTATACTCTCCCGGTTCCAACCCTCCATCTTGTTCCTCTGAACATCAATTCCCGCACTTCAAAGATGCTTCTCCACATATATGATGGTCGAAAGGCCCGTTTAGCAATGAAAAACTTGGAGCAAGGGAAATATCGACCCCATAGTACTTGACTCAAAAGACAGTCCGGGTCCTGGAGCAGCCGCCAAGCCTGTTTTCCAAGCATGGCCATGCTGAAAGCTTTCAAATCACGAAAACCTATGCCTCCCTCTTTTTTGCTCCAACACAGATCCTCCCATCGAACCTCATGAATTTTCTTATTCTTGACACTTTCCCACCAAAATCGCCAAATCATCCCTTCAAGTACTCAGATAAAACTATTTGAAAGCTTGAAACACGACATCGGATAAGTAGGAATGGATTCGAGCACGACCTTCACTAACACTTCCTTACCTCCCGCCGAAAGAGCTTTCGAGGAAAACCCTTGGTTGTGCTTCCATATTCTATCTCTAATCGATGCAAACACAACCCGCTTGGATCTCCCCATAATGGACGGGAGGCCAAGGTACAGGTCGTGAGTTGCCATGACTCGAATGCCAAGGACACTTGCTAATTGAGTTTGTTTCTGTGCTTCCACATTTTTGCTAAACACTATCGAGGACTTCTGAATATTAATCTCTTGGCTCGAAATTGATGCATATCTCTCAAGAACCCCCTTGATGATCTTCACCGCCTCCGTGTCCGCCCTACAATAGATCAACGTGTCATCCTTGAACAATAACTGCAACACTCTTGGACTCTGTTTACTAACCGCCATACCTATAATGTGCATATGGTTCCCTTCCACCTGTACCAAATGATTAAAGACTTCCGCGCACATTAGAAACAACTATGGGGATAGGGGATCTCCTTGTGAAATGCCCCTACTCGGAAGCAGAAAAACAAATTGAAATCCATTAAGTAAAAAAGAGAAAGTGACTGTCGGTACGCAACGCATTATAAGATGGACAAGACGGGGGGAATCTGTAGTTAACTAGGACTCTCTCAAGAAACACCCACTCCACTTTATCATACGCTTTACTGATATCAAGTTTCAAGGCCATGAAACCATGCTTACCTTTACATTTGGGAACATGATTAATCTCAAAAACTATCAAAACATTATCGAAAATCAATCGACCCGGAACAAAAGCCGTTTGCGAAAGCGAGATGATTTTGCAAAGAAACGGTTTAATTTAGTTCGCTATCATTTTAGACACAAATTTATAGGCAACATTGCAGAGGCTAATGGGCCGAAACTGGGTCAAAAGCTCGGGTTTATCAACTTTCGGGATGAGCACGATATGTGTGTAATTTAAACCAGATAAATCAGCGGCATTGTTTAGAACATTTAGAGCACATTCAATAATATCGAGGCTAATATAACGCCAAAATTTTTGATAAAAGAGAGGGGAGAATCCATCAGGGCCAGGGGATTTAAAGGGGAACATTGCGAGAGGAAATGAATACCTCTTTAGATGTGAAAGGAGCTTTGAGATTGCTTCTGTCCCCCTCGTCTAGCCTTGGCCGAGACCCTCAAGCATGGCATGATCTCTTCAAGAATCGGAGACTTGGACGTGAATAGGCCCAAAAAATAATTAGCTATAATCTCTTGTACCCGATGCAGTTTCTCAGCCTAATCCCCAAACTCGTCCCTCAATTGGAAATATAGTTTTGTCATTTCCTTTAGGACGCTTGGGCGTGAAAATACGATGTGTTTCGGTCGCCTTCCCTTATCCAATGGACTTTGCCGCTTTGTTTCCAGAACACCTCTTTCTGTGACATCAATTCCTCAAGTGCTCATTTCAGACTTGACTCATGCACTTGACTCTCGGTTGTAATATTCCCCTGCTGTATCCTTACAAGTTTAGCCTCTACATCCTTGATAGCTACTACGGGACTCTTAAAAGATTCTCTGCTCCAATACAAAAGTCCAACACGACAATTGGTTAACTTCCTCTCCACACCAACCACTTCCGAAATAGGATCATCCCTCCCCCAAGATTGTTTTACGATGAGCTCGCACTCCTCGTAGTGGATCCATATGGCTTCAAAGTGCCATGGTTGTTTTCCGAGCACTAGTACGACGCGCTGGAGAAAAGGCTGTATAAATATTGGCGCATAACCCGTAAGCACTAGATGACAAATGAACCACCTTAGCATTAGGATAATTCGAGCGCAAAGCTTGATCCCCAAAAGCATGATCAAGGCGTTCCCGGATTGTGTTAGGCCACTCGCGGTTGTTAGACCACGTATACCGAAAACCCTCAAACTCCAACGCTTGTAGCCCAGCCAGTTTCATAGCCTCCCAAAAAGCTCAAATCGGTGTTGCTTCTCCTCGGCCTGCCTGCCTCCTTTTTATTATCCGCTATAACCTCGTTGAAGTCCACACCACATACTCATGGACCCGTCGATTAAATGCCTAACTATCTGATTAATTCCCATATGTGCTGCCTATGAGGCACTGGTTCCTTCTACATCCTTGTAAAATGCCAGTTACTACCTCTCTCCTCTGGTATGACCGCAACATCAATATGGTTCCTCGATAGACTTCGGAGGCTCACAATAATATCTTTCTTCTAGAGTAAACATAGACCACCGCTAAGGCCGATGGCGTCGACACCAATTCCATTCATATTGAATCGAGTCTTGAAATTCTCTATCATTCTCTCATCACAACGAGTTTCCAATTAGAAGACCAATGAGGGTTTCATTTCCCGGAGAAGTTTCTCGAGGCTATGAATTGTCCAGGGTCCCCTTAACCCCTGGCAATTCCAACATAAGATGTTCATGACGACCGGCGGGACTGCATGGCAATCGCCGCCAATACTACGTCAAGTTCCAAAACTTCATGATCTTCTCCGCTATGTTATTTTTTTTAGGATTGGAAGTGTGGCCTCTAGCTCCTGATTTACCTTCAATGCTTACCTCTTTCCATTAACCTGTATGAATTTCCTGGGTTTTTGGGATGGTTTGGATATGGGTGTGTATCAATCAAGATTGAATAAAACTAGAGGTTGTCTAGCATTAAAGTGGAAACGTACGTTGGGCCGATATAGGGAAGGAGGAAAATATTTTTGTGTGTTAGCGTGACGTAGGGTATAAACTACATGGGACTCAACAGTTTGATAGGCTTCAATAATTGGGTTAATGGGTTCTTTGATGGATAAAATGGATGGAGGCGGTACTGTGGGCTTAACAAGGGTAGAGTTGGGCTGGATAACCATGAGCTCCAAGTCGCTAGGTCCACCTCGGGGTATTGGTGTCGGGTTTCGGCCCAAAGGGGAAGAATAGGCTGGGAACCCAGGAGGCGGGCCTGGTGGGCTATTAACAGGAAGTTGGGCCAGGGGGGTTAGGGCTGATTTATTAGGTTGGTTTTGTGGGGCTAGGGTTGGGTTAGGGCATGGGTGTTGAACATACCTTGTATGGACCCATAGAAATCTCTCGGATATTGCTTGCCATACCTACCATCCCCCAGATCTCGCCAGATTTCTCTCTCTTTATTCGTCGTGAATTTTGGTTTAGCCGGTGGTATGTCATGAATCGACAGGCTCTGGGATGCCCAAGGTTCCGTCTAGTTGGCACTGCTCTTAGCCATGCACCGTAAAGTGCATTATCCCTTATATCCACAAAGTCATCCTCTAGCTGCATGGCACAATTCTTGGAAATATGATTTTGCTTGCCCAGAGATAACAAAAATTCAGCAGTCGATCATAGGGATGCAAACGAAGTGAGCCAGCTCGCGAGCTTAACGAGCCGGCTTGACAAAAGTTCGAGCTCGAATTCGAATAATTCGAGTCGAGATTGAGCCGAGCCTGTATAAGTTTCGAACCGAGCTCGAGCCAAATAATTCTTGTTCGTAGGCTCGCGAGCTTTTATTTTTTTAATATTTATATTTATTTTTATATAATTATTTATATAATTATAAATATATATTAATTTTCGAACTCGAGCGCGAGCTCGAGCTTGAGCCTAGTTCAAACATAATAAAATATTTGAAAATATTAAAACTCGAGCTCGAGCCTATAATTTATTCACAACTTCGAGCCAAACGAGCCGAGCCGAGCCAAGCTCGAACATGACTTGAGCCCAAGGTCGGGCCTGTTTTTCCTGGATCATCAGGCTCAAGCTCAAGCTCAAGCTCATCTATTTGGTCCGAGCTTGAGCTCGAGCTTGAGCTTGAAAAAAAGGCCAAGGCTCGGCTTGACTCGTTTGCATCTCTAGTTGATCATATGTGAATATGACCATGAGTTCTTTACCATTGTAGCCTCGAATCTTAAGGGCTCGTTTCAGGGGAGTGAGACATTCAGAGCTACCCGAATCCGGATGCTATCCCCTTACATTTTGCGAGTCACATCGAAGTCCGCCTCGAAGAACTGACCAATTTGTTGCAAATGCATTTGACCATTGTCTGGTTCATCGTACTGATGGGGAACTTATGGATGTGTACATGAAAGGGGCACCAATCAAGATTTACCGTTAGAGGTCATTCTCTTCTTCTATCGGAGTTGCCGCGATCAAGCTCCTGCCAAACGCCCATGGAGCACCCTCAAGAAAACTTCGACAATCCACTTTATGGTTAAAGATCATTAGAAAACGTCCCTAGGCTACTTTCCTCATCTCCATTCCCCGTATTGGTTGGAAGGAACTCACTATCGAATTCTTAAAATATTCAAAAGTAATATCACGGGTAGTAAGAATCCGTCCAACCATATAGTGTTTCAATTGTCTCTGGTCAGTGCCCCAACCCTGTAATGGAGTTGTATCCCTCGCCTCTTTTCCCTCCACTAGCGTGAGTGCCTTGTTCATCCATTCGAGTTCACCGTCCATCTCCTATTCCTCAGAGAGAGCCACACGAATGTCCAGACCTCCAACATACAAGATAGAATCAAAGCGCACCCAAGCCCTAAAAGACAAGAAAGCCACGGTAGCGTGAAGAAGGGAACAAAAAAGAGGCAGAAACGCACACACCTAGAAGAATCAAAAGCGAGAAAAACCAAACAGATGTAAGAACAAAGTAAAACGAGTGGATAAGGTAAGGGTAATGCCTCGAAGCCGTCAACTGTAAAACCAAAAACCTAGAAAGACACTCTCATGTGAGAGAAGGAAGGACTCTCATACGAGACGAAAAAATTATATCTTGGAGTCATATGCAGTTGAAAAAGTTTAAAACTTCCCTTACATCACCCATAAGAAAAATAGAGAGTGCAATCACCTATTCACGCTTTACTTAGTTAAAGACGGAGTTAGAAATTTTAATTTTAAATAGAAGAATTTAAATTTCTACTAAAATATCAAGCATATATTTATGATTTCAATTTTCATAAATATATATATATATATATATATATATATATATATCTATCTTGGAGTCATATGCAGTTGAAAAAGTTTAAAACTTCCCTTGCATCACCCTTAAGAAAAATAGAGAGCGCAATCACCTATTCACGCTTTACTTAATTAAAGACGGAGTTAGAAATTTTAATTTTAAATAGAAGAATTTAAATTTCTACTAAAATATCAAGCATATATTTATGATTTCAATTTTCAATAAAGAAATATATATATATATATATATATATATAAAGGAAAGGATAACGTTGAAGCTGTGCCGTACAGACAAACAGCAACAATGGTGGTTGTCTTAACCTTTCACTTAATTAATGCTTAAATATTTGATTAATCTTGATAATCCTTTAGAAAATACCCCTAATTATTATGGTGGAGAGCCTTGTTCCACACATTAGCAAAGAGAGATACATATTCTAGTTCTTTGTCATCAGTATCAACTGTATTTGAGCTGCGAATGGGGAACATGTATATCAAAATTCTCAACAGCTGTGTGCTGGAATTATATATAACACGTTTTCTGATTTAATTAATCTAATTTTCAAATATTAATTTTTCATAGATAGTTGCTCGAGGACTAAAAAAGCGTTCGCAAGTGGAAAAAAAACAAAGAAAAAAAAATGCTTTTCTTTCTTCATTTGGAAAAAAGGCCAGCCAGTGCAGTATTTTATTTTCTTGATTCTATTTAAATAAAATAAAATAAAATAAGTTAAAAATTAGAGCAACTTTCGCAACTCTTTTTTAGTGTATGGTTACTTTTTGGAATAATTGTATTTTTTATTTATTATATTGATCTCATTTCATATTGAGGACATTTTTTTTATGTTCACTGTAAAAAAAGGTACATATTATTTCAAAAAAATTGTAATGTTAGACCAAAAGCCTGAATTCGGTCGGAAATTACCAAGTTATTGACGGAAAATTCCTAGTTGGCTTTTAATTTGGAAATTTTACCTATTTGGTGATGACTTGGTCGGTGAGGTAGAGTTAGGAGAGAATATGAAGTCTAGGTGGACGAAATTGTAGGAGAAAATTTGAGGATTTTGCATATATGGCTAATGACATAGATTTTTAGTGAAATTTTTATTTATTTTTATTGAAAATATAAAATATAAAATAATTAATTTAATTTCAAAAATATAATATATAAAAAGTTAAGATATATTATAAATATAATGAGAAATACATATTAATTAAAATAAAAAATTTTACATATTCAGAAATTAATATATAGATAATAACATATTTTAGGGTTTAGGTCATCTTCTTCCTCTATTCCCCTGCCTACCCCATTTTCTTCATCTTTTTCTTCCACCACCATTCCCACGTCGTCGCCGCTGCCATCGCCACCAGGCCCACCACCACGCCGATGTGGCCACCACTCACCAGTTCTCGCCACCCCAAGGTCGAAGCCCTTATTTCAGTCCGGAATTTGAACAAAATTCAAAGAAATTGGTAAGAAAATCTCAAATTACGATTTCTCTATTTAGATCTCGCCGCCTCACACTCTCCCTGCTCCCTTCCTTCTTTTCTAATTTTCGTCGACTGATTCCTTGGACGATTTGGAGTTGGGGCTTGTTGGGGTAGTTGAAGAAGAAGAAGGGGAAAAAAAAAAAAAAAAAGCACAACCAAACACCAATTTGGCGGCAGCGGCGGCGATGGTTTAGGCTTGGGGTCAGGTTGGGGATTGAAGAACAAGAAGAAAAACAAAAAAGAAAAAAAAAATTGGAAAAATAATGTTTTTCTTTTCATTGTATTTCAGGATAAAAAAACAATAAACAATTCTGTTATTTTTGAAAAAAAAAATTGTTTATCAAATAAATAAAAATTAGTAATATACTGTTTGGCTAGTATTTTTAATGAAAAATCAAATTTAAATTAACAATAATTATTATAATGTGTATATTTTTATTTTTAATCAACTTTAAATGTTTTTTAGAACTTTTTTACGTATATATTGTTTATATAAATATATGATCGATTTACTAGATATATATGATTTATAATTTTTGTTAAGTATATTGGTATATACATATCTCTATATATATATTTAATTTCTGAATATGTTTATTTCATTATATTGTTATATATCTTAACTTTTATATATTGTACTTTTGAAATTAATTAATTAATTATTTTATATTTTACATTTTCAATAAAAATAAATGCTTCTCTTGAAATCCACATCACCAGCCATGTACGCAAAATCATCAAATTTTCTTCTACAATTTAGTCCATCTAGAGTCCTAGACACCATATTATTACTAACTCAACTGACCAAGTTATCGCTCCATAAACAAAATCTCCAAATTAAAAGGCAATTACGAATTTTCCGTGGACGACTTGGCAATTTTCTGCTGAATTTAGGCATTTGGCCTAATATTGCAAATTTTTTGAAATAATGTGTATCTTTTTTTGTCAGTAGATATAAAAAGTGTCATCAATATGATATTAGACCAATATAATGGACAAAAAATGCAATTGTAAGGCTCCTCAAATCAAGTTTGACAACATCGATTAAATTTGTGGCTAATTTTATTGTTTTTCATATATATTGATTATTTTCTACAAAATAATTACCTGAAAGGTGTTAAACACACCTTATAATTAGTTGATTTGATTAAAACCAGTTCGAACTAGAAATTTGCCTAATTAATTGTTATCGAGCTTCCATAAAATACGAGACAATTTACGTCTATATTTTTTGAAGTATGTGTGATTATAAATTAATCCTTATTTTAAAAATTAAACATACCTCATTGAGTTTTAGAATATTCCTATAAATATTAATAGAGTTATCAAAAATAAAACTTTTCTATAGTCATACTAGTCAATTTGGCCATAAAGAAATGTCCTTCATAAAACTTGACAAAATTTCTTTATTAATTTTGTTATTTCACTAATTTTTGTGAAATAATTTTATTTTATACCATTACAACTACCATCAGGCATTATTATCTATAATCTAATACCACCATTATTTTATATTTTAGATTAATTTCATATATAACTTTTTACATCTTAGACTCGTAAAAAACATGGGAATCTTACTATCAAAATTCCACCAAAACTATCAAAAACACAACTCTTAATTACATTCCTACTTCACAAAGGATAAAATTTGTGACATTGATGCATAGTTTAGGGGTGTATTTGTAATTTTTAATACTACAAGGGTTAATTTTTAATTACATTATACATCAAAGGGTGTAAACGAAATTTTCCTAAAAGATATTTATGTCATTTTGTTTTTTAGCACTATATAACTGTAAGCTATTTTAAAAATAAATTAGGAAAATTTACTCTTTTTTTTTAAAGAATTTATAAGTTTCTGGCAATTTATTCTTTAAGGTTGGAGCTTATAACCTCCATTATTTGAAAAATTACCACATACTTTTATAAAATTTATAAACTTTCAAAAATATTGTAAGATGTTTTTAAAAGTTATAAGTTAGCCATACACCATCTAATTATGAAAAACTCGTTAGATGGTTTGTAATGTTTTGGAGTGGGTAGCTTTCATTGGAGAAAAACAATACAAGTAAATTTATTTCGCAGATAAAAAACATTTTCCCTTTTAATTATAGTTATTTTTTACATTCAAACTAATAATTTTTTCTCTTCTACCACATTTTGTTATATAAAACTATGTGGGATTTGCACTTTATCCCTCGTAACTACTTTCCAACTAAAAGAATTGTTGGAAAGTGATCGATAACGGACATTATAATGGATTTAAAGGTAAAATTAATCACGAAGAGACTGTTAGATTTTAAAATTATTTTGATTTTTTGTCAATATGACAAGGTGAATTGAGGAATGGAGTCGAAGAGTTTAACTAAAACGGAATGATCATAATTTGAAGGGAATTTTATTTTGTTTTATTTTATTTTTTTACCCCTTTTCATTATCCTTGAGTACTATACTGGATTACTATGACCAAGTTTTTATGGGACATCTGTCAACACAACATAACTTTATTTAGCATCCAACCTAAGCATATTAACGCAATCCAAACACTGACCCCAAAGTCAAGTACCAATTCCAAGCCTCAACCGGGCCAGGGGTCTGTCAACCACCCAACCAACATCTTCCTTTCCCCAAAACGAACCTAACTATAAATATTTCCAAATCTCATCCATTTTTTTTTTCTCAAACTTATAATAATAATAAAAAACAATCTGCAGAAAAACAAAAGAAAACGCAAAATATTTACCACTTTTGCACAAAAAGCTTCTGAACAAAGCTGTCTCCATTCAATCATACTCCTGGCTCAATCCAGAATCTTTACCACCATTGGATTCCCATTTTATGTTTTTACTTTTTACCCCCTCCCACTTCCCAAAATTATATTTTTAATCAAATAGTTCCATGATAAATTTTCTTATTTATGAATAAGTTAATCGCAAATTTGGCGTTAATCGCAAATTTGGCGTACTTTCTTGTTAACTATCTTCCATATCGGTTACTTACTAAGGTGTAGCGAAAGTTATAACGTTTCCATTATTAATAAGAAAAAACAATAATCATGAATGCACAATAAAAAAAAATAGACTAATCAAACTTAAGTAACAATACCAATTAATGCAAGGAACACAATGTGCTTCAAATTGCTCAACATTGTATATAAGTTAAAAATCATGAGTTCTAATACATAGTAGATTGATATTTATTGTATATCAAGTTCAAATTTGATGACCAACTCAAAAGAATTTTTTTTTTTAACCACGAATTCAAAATTTTGCAGCTTTGAACATTGCTGTCATCAAAGTATCAAAACAGAAAAGAAAAGAGAGAAAAAAAAAGAAGCAATTTTGGTGACTAAATTTGATTGATTTATTTGATTTTTAATTTTTCTGCTTTCCCCCCCTCCTTTTCCGTATTCTTTCTGCTGTGTAATAAAGAAGAATACAACAGAGCTCTGCTATATATACCTGCAGAAAAAAAGCCCAATAGCAATTTCATCTAATTAATTTTTCTCCTCTCTATTATTTTCAATATTTTTTGTTCCTCTCGATCGCTTCGCCAGAAAATTACGCCGCGAAATTGGGGTTGATCTCCGATTAAACTTGCATACACGGATTTCCTGTGGGGTAAAAGAATTCTCTTGATTTTGTTTTTTTGGTTTAGTTTTTTTTTTTTTTTTTTTTATATCTGTTTCCAAGAATTTTGGTGGGTTTTTAGTTTTGCTTCAGATCTGGTAATGCCAGATTGCAGAATTGAGAGCCCACGTCAAAAAGTGTGTTTCTCGGTAATATGAAGGTGAATTCGGTTTGAATTGCGTGTGAATTTGGTTGCAAAATTTGAAGGGTTTTCTTATGTAGTTGGCGCGTGAATATGGAAGGGAGTATAAGATCAGGGGGTGTGTTAAAGAAGAAGAGTTCATCAGGGTGTTTGATTATCAAAAAGAAGGTAGAGAATAGGAATTCAGGAGGGTTGGGGGGTTTGAGTATTAACAGTCAGGAGAAAAAGAGGCCCAGATTGATTGCCAGTGATTCCGGTGCGAGTGATGAGGATGAGTCCCTTGAGTTTATGAGAAGAAAAGTGGATGACAAGAGATTGCATAATGGCTCAATGGGTTATAAGAGAAGTGAGCTTGAAATTAGGGAGTATAATGGGAACACTGTTCAGATAGATTTTAATGGTGAGAGGAAAAGGAGTAGGACAGATTTTTATGAATTTGACGAATATGATGAATTTGATGGGAAAAGGATGAGGAATGGGTATGTGGAGGACCGGTTTAAGATGGCTGGGCGTAGTGGTGTTGGGAGTTCAAATGAATTTGATGTGGGGTCATCACACAGGAATTTGCTGGTGGATAAACGGAAGCAAGTTCCCTATTTTGATGGTTGTAGGAGTGGGAGGAGTAAGGGGGTTGAATATGCTCATCTAAGGAATAAAGGGTTTGAGTTGGAGGACGACGAAGAACACATGCCAAATTCATTGTTAAGATTGAAATATCTGGAGACAGTCTGATGCAGCCGATCAGGTTGCAGGGGAAGAATGGGGTTTTGAAGGTTATGGTGAATAAGAAGAAAAGGATGGATTTACATTCTCATCATAAGAAGTATGATCCTAGAGAAGATGAAGAAAGAGGGGGTTCCAGGTCTGCAGATGTTCTGAAGAAAGACTTGTCAGCACAATTGCCAATTTATCCAGCTTCGAAGCCACCTGAAAAACAAGGATTGTTTGTTGACAAGGAGAGAACTATTAAGCAGGAGAAAATGGAGGTAAAGTTGGAAAAAGTAAAACCGGTTCTGAGTAAAGGCATCAAGGCTAAAGAATCAAACATTGATGGTGCAAGTACAAGCATGAAGGTCAGAGAGTTGGAATCGGATGGTACTGATACAGCACTTAAGCTGGCACCGCCTGGTGTGCAAGCCTCTAGCTCAAAGAAAAGGGTGAAAAAGGAGGAAGAAAGAGTGACAACCCCTCCTGAAAATGTCATCCCTGTTAAAGTAAAAGAAGGGAAAGCAAAGCGTGGTGGAAGTACTGAGAAGCAAATGTTGCGAGAAAAGATAAGAGGAATGTTACTTGATTCTGGGTGGACCATAGATTATAGACCAAGACGGAACAGAGACTACTTAGACGCTGTTTACATTAATCCTAATGGAACAGCCTACTGGTCAATTATTAAGGCTTATGACGCTCTCAAAAAACAGTTAGGGGAAGACAAGAATCTAAAGAAATCTGATGTGGTTTCTCCCTCATTTGCTCCTCTATCTGAAGATTTGATAAATAAACTCACTAGACAGACCAAAAAGAAGATTGAGGAAGAAATGAAAAGGAAGAGAAAAGAATATGGCGCCAGTAAGAGTGTTAAGAAATCTTCTCCTAGAGATGATGCAGAGAGCTCAGACAGTGATCAGAATGGGGAGAGACTCAGTTCCCATATGAAACATAACTATAAGTCATGGAAAGCCAAATTGCGGGAAGTTGACCAAGATAACAATGATGATTTAATTGATGATTCGCCCAAAATGAAATCCAAAAAAATCAGAGTTGAGAAACCTTCTACTGCTTTCAGTTCTAATGCCTTCCAGGGAAGAACAAGTAAAGTTATTGGGAGATGCACTCTTCTGGTTCGTCATTCAGACAGAGGGGAAAACTCAGAGTCTGATGGATATGTTCCATATAGTGGAAAGAGAACTGTATTGGCCTGGCTGATTGACTCTGGGACAGCCCAGTCGAGCGAAAAAGTGCAGTATAAGAACCGTAGAAGGACTCGTGTGATGCTAGAAGGTTGGATCACTAGAGATGGGATCCACTGCGGCTGCTGCAGTAAAATCCTTACAGTTTCAAAGTTTGAGCTGCATGCTGGCAGCAAGTTGCGTCAGCCCTACCAAAACATATTTTTGGAGTCTGGGGCATCCCTTTTGCAGTGTCAAATTGATGCTTGGAATAGGCAAGGGGACTCTGTATGTCGGGATTTCCATACTGTTGATGTTGATGTTGATGGTGATGATCCAGATGATGATACGTGTGGTCTTTGCGGTGATGGAGGTGCTTTGATATGTTGTGATAGTTGTCCATCAACATTCCATCCGGTCTGTTTAGAAATACAGGTACTTGTTAGATGACTCTTGACACAGCTATTCTTTGTTTGTTTGTCTTCATTATATCATTAATGTGAAAGCCACATTCCTCGTGATTAATATGGCATATACTATCACTCTGAAGATATAACGTTTTAAGCACAGATAACAGAATGTCAATTAGTTGTACAAGATTGTGATGCAATGAGTCGCCCTCCTCTTTCCTTTTTTTCTTTTTCATTAGTTGCAGGTTGCATTTAGTTTCCTTGGTATCTGAACACATTTCTTTCTTTTCATTTCATTGCAGATGCTTCCTTCAGGTGATTGGCACTGTCCAAATTGTACGTGCAAATTTTGTGGAGATGCTGGTGGAAGTAATGCTGAAGAAAGTTATAGTACTGGTGATGAACTTATCAGCTGCAGCTTCTGTGAGAAAAAATGTAATTGTTTTGTGGGTTTGAAATCCTCTCTCTCTCTCTCTCTCTCTCACAACACACATAGGCAGTTTTGTTTTCTACACAGAATTAAGTCAAAGAAATATATAACAAACCAACATAATTTTTGTATTATTTCGCAGATCACAGATCATGCAGTGAAGGGGTGCCTATGAGCGCAACTTGTGCATCTTTCTGTGGGCTGAAGTGCCAAGAGGTATTAGCTTTGGTTTTCTTCTTGGGATCAATAGCTAGAACTATGACAATGTGTATAATTTTTGTTTCTTGCATCGTTTTGATTGCTTGTACATTATGTCCATGTTACGAGTACCCAATCTTGCATCTCAGGATGACTTAAAAATGGTTGGACGGTCTGCTGATTATCTTTTGAAGTTTCAGTTGAATGTTTCTGTCACTGTACATGATTTGATGAAGTTTTATCTTTATGTCCATGTTTTGGGGTGCCAAATCTTTCTCCTCAATATGTTGTTAAAAGCGTGCTATAGCACTCTTTGAAGCGAGTCGCAGCCCTCGCGCTTCGCAGCGCCCTGCACGTTGAGTTTGCCTAAAGCGCGCGCTTAGGGCGCTTCTGCACTATAGCTCAGAAGCTCAAAGCGAGTGCTTTGAGTGCTATGTGTAGTGGGCGAAGGTTTTTCCAAAAAGGGACAACGGAAAAGAGTCCCATATGCAATCGGCTTGGGTTTTTTAAAAGACCAGACAGAAAAGAGTCCTATAGGCCTGGGGTTTTTCAAAAGAGAGGACAGAACGTAACCACAAAAGAGAGAAAAAAAATATCTGCCCTCTACTCTATACATTCTCTGAAACTATTCTTTCAAACTTGCTGAAATATCCTAGAATCTGTTAATGTTACTTGAATAAACTAAGTTATCTTCCTTGTTATCTTTAATTTCTAGTCATTTACATGCTTTAGAATTGTTTAAATTTATAAGTACTCTTTAATCTCTTCATATATTGCTATATTATGAAAAATACAAATGTATTTTCATACTAGTGCACCTTATTTGATAAAAGCGCGCTGCTTCGCGGTGCGCTCTGTGCTATAGCCCTAGGAGGCCTTTGCGCTACAGTGTGCTTTGCGCTCTTAACAACTATGGGCGTCACTCTGAATGATCTTTTGACGCTGCAGTTGAACATTCCTGTTGCTGTACTTGATTTGGTGAATTTTTATGCTTTGGTTGCTTTCTCATGTTTTTTGGCTCTTAACTGACTGCTAGCCAGAGAATTTGAATATCTTGGGCTTCATCTGGTACAACTTGTCACCATGAGCTCTACAACCTCTTTCTCTGCTTTCACAGTTCACTATTATAAGATCACCACTGATGGGCTTTATATTCGTCTTTACAGGCAGTTTCATATTTTTTGTTAATTCCACAAGATGGAAACGTATGGTGGTGATTTTGCTCTTCTATGATGCTGTTAATAATATTTATTTTCTGTTTCTACAGCTGTATGATCATTTACAGAAGATTCTTGGAGTCAAACATGAATTGGAGGCAGGGTATTCATGGTCTCTTATTCAACGAACAGATGTGTCTGACACTGCAAACCGAGGATTTCCTCAAAGGGTGGAATGCAACTCCAAGCTAGCTGTTGCATTATCAGTTATGGATGAGTGTTTTTTGCCAATCATTGACAGGAGGAGTGGGATCAATATGATTCGTAATGTTGTCTATAACTGTGGGTAAGCTGTCCTGACCTTGCTGAAGCAGATATGTCAGACATGGTGAAAATGGGTCAAGAAGCCCAAGAGATTTGTTTGTTATGTTTTAAGAATTCTGAAAAGTCTGCAAAGACATAAATCTAAAATTTGAACTATGTATAGACACATGCACATGCATATGCATCTCGTACAATACCCACCCATCCTAATACTTATAATATAGAATACGTGACTAATGATTGTTCTTGCAGATCGAATTTCAACCGACTCAATTATCGTGGATTCTATACGGCAATTTTGGAGCGGGGTGATGAAATAGTTTCTTCAGCATCTATAAGGTAATTAAACAATGTTTTACATTGATGTGAGTTGGTGGTGGTGAAATTCAGGACACTTTTGTGGTCTGGTGATCCCTTAAAACTTGTGGGAATGGATGATTATAAATTTTCTGTTCTCTCTAATCATGTAATGCAAGTTAATTGTTGAATTTTCTGTCGGATCCTTGTATGTATCTATTAGAAATAAGAAATATTCATGACTAACTGTATTTGCGTACTGGTGATACAACTATAATATTCTTTACAGTTGCTATATTCTTCTGCTTTCTGCTAATATTTAGTTAGAGATTGATTCCTTTAACCCTGCCTTGCAGCTTGTGAAAGAACAACCGAATCTATATTCACCCGCTTTCTGCTAATTTTTGGTTAAAGATCAAATCCTTTATCCATAGTTTGCAGCTTGTGAATTAATGACCTGACCAAGCTACCAGTTTAATACAAGATCAATTCATGTAGGAATATGGTTCACGTTTTCAAGGATTTTTGATAGTTAATTCCTTTTCTGTCATTTAACTTCTGCTGAACTGATTGCCTGGTTTTGTACTTCTTAACAAAAGTGGAAACTAAATTTTGAAAAACAAAAATCTAAAAAATTACATAGAGTGAAATGCTAAATACATCTCTTTAATTATTACCTTTGCCGCATGTGGTACAGATTTCTGCACATCGTTCTTTTATTTTTGTGTTGATCTTCGGTGATATTGTCATACTGTGCCTTTTTGAGCTGTTTTTGGTTTGGGATGGTTAAGTTGGTTCAAGTGTAATTTGATCAAAAAGGAAGATCAATCTTATTTTGGATTTTCCCCCTCATTAGGATCCATGGAACGCGTCTTGTTGAGATGCCATTCATTGGGACTCGTGAAATCTACAGGCGGCAAGGAATGTGCCGCCGCCTTCTCTCTGCAATTGAAACGGTAAAAATGTTGGACTTGCCATGATATTCTTGATTCTTCACTGGTTAAGTATACTGTATACATCACTTCTGGATTTCTCTTATGTTCATGTATTAGTTTACTGGTCATTCTTAGCTATGAGCTCATAAGAATATGGAAATAGGCAGATTATTCTGATATGCAGCTTTTTGTGCTGACTTCTGAAATTGTGCTACTTTGCGCAGTTAAATTTGCAAACCCCCCCCCCCCCCCCCGCCCCTCCCTCTCCCCCACACCCACCCACCCACAGTTAGATTGCTGGACTAGTGATTTTAATAATGCACTTGTGTGATTCCAGGAACTCAGTTCTCTCAAAGTCAAGCATTTGATCATTCCAGCCATATCAGAGCATCTGAACACGTGGACTACAGTTTTCGGATTCCATGCACTTGAGGATGTGCTCAAGAAAGAAATTAAGTCCATGAATATGTTGGTGTTTCCAGGGACAGATATGTTACAAAAGGAGTTGGTGAAGCAAGAAACTATGGATGGTAAACATACCTTTTACCATGAGATATACTTTGGATATTATCTTATCATTTTAATTCAGCAAAAAGAAAAAAGAATCTGAAATATTAAACTTGCCCTGGAATTTGTTTCTTTTTTTGTGTTTAGTCTGAACTATGTATCTTTGCTTCTGTTCATTCGTAACTGTAGGTATGAAGGTTTCTGAATCAATTAAGAATCAGACCAAGACTTATAACAAAGTTAATGCCCTGGATTCTGATTTTCCATCTCCAGCCATTCCTTCAAATGATAACTCAGCAGCTAGTGCTTCAGATTCTGTTTGTGAATCTGATATTGCTGGCAAGGAAACTAGTAATATGAAGTCTGAGGTGGACAACAAACAAAAAGAACACTCTGCTAGCTTGAAGTGTCCTCAAACCCCCGGCAAAAGCAATGACATCCCTGACATTGAAAATGGATTTGCAAACGTTAATGGTAATGTAGGTTCCTCACTCAATGTTTCCAAAGATGCTGACCCCCAAACAATTGTAAATAACGGTTCTTTGGAATCTCCACCCGGTTCTGGTTTTAGCAAGGTCAATGGCAAATATGTTGCATCTTTTCCTGATAGCGTAGAAAGTATCATGACAAATAATGCCGAGATGGATCACAAGGCTCATCCCGTTGAAAGTGATAAACCTGATGTAGAAAACGAGATCCCTCTCCCAGCGGATGGGAAAGTTGCTTCTCCTATTTCTTCTTCTGAAGATTCTGCTCAGGACACTGAAACCACTGAGTAGTTCCCATTTTGTTGGCATTACAACCAAATTGTTGTGCATTTGGCTGCAGTCAAATCACTGCCTATTGGAGTCACTGTAGTATCTGAGGGTGAGAGATACAAGATTCAACCATTATTGGTTTATGTATTAGTGATCTCTATTGCTCCAACAGGTTATCTGTCCCATAGGAACCTGCAAAATTTGATGAAATGGGATGAAAGTTAAAGGAGGAAACAGCTCCAATTCTAGCCACATGGTTCAGGCAATAATTTTTTTATAATTAGCTGCACATATATGTTGTGTATGTGCAGTTTTTGATTTGAGAATGTGTATATATACATAGATTATATTTTGAGGAGACCTCTCTATTATTGAGCAGTGGAATGATAATGAAATAGGCATTTGCTTCGTCATTGGAACCACGTTATATCTGGAAAATTCTTATATAAACTTGGTATTTTTGGCCCACAAATGGATCGGAGGTTGAGATTGTGTTATATTTTGCATGTTGATTATTTTTGTAAGTGAATTAATGATATAACACAATTTGAATCGTTTGGTGCATACGTGTTATCCAAACCGTGCGCATAGAAAAACTTCCCCCGTATATCCTACCTAATGCTCTGTATCTTATGCTTGGTATGCGAATATTCTAATTTATGCAAGTCATTTTGGCAAATATTTATGTTCACCTAATTGTGAGAATAATAACCAGAAGAGATTATGTTATATTTGCAGTCGGAAGTTACGTTGTGTTAAAAGTAACATTATTCACCTTCAACGCACGGAATAATTAATTTGAAAAAGACTATTATGATATTGGTTCAATTTCGTTTTTCTGTAAAGTAGCGATTAATATTGATTTTATGAGTTATATTCGATTGTTGATGGGATTATGCGGATGAAATTAATGCTTGGCTCGTTGTTCAATATTCATGAGTTTAATACGTTTGTAGTTAAATTATGGGCTCTTATACATTTGTCTGTTTTTTTAATTTTTGCTCTCTTTCCTCATTCTCTACGTTCTTTTTTATTCTCTCCACTCTCTCTCTGTCTCTCCCTCATCTCCACCTTTTAATATATATTTTTTATTTTCTTTTTATTTATTTTCTTAATTTTAATTATTTTATATTTTACTTGTCCTTAATTTAACAATATATTAAAATTAATTGAAAAAAACATTTATGGTACTAATTAATTTTAAATATATAATTAGTTTATATATATATGTGTGTGTGTGTATATATATATATATTATTTCGCACAAACATCAAATATGATAAAGACTGCTAGTATATATGAACAGTAGTGGGCAACATTTTTTTCTTTTTTCTTCTGTTTTTGTTCAAGATAAATAGAAAACGAAAAAAAAATATGTATGGTGAGGGCCTTTAATTAGAAAAAAAGATCAAATCTTTTCTGTAACTTCTCTTAAAAGAAAAAGCAAAATATATTATAATAATAGTAATAATAAATAATAAATAAATAAAAAGCCTTTCTCGTCACGATTTCAGTTCAAATTTATATACCTGCGTTGTAATAGATGCGACTTCAGTTCAAAAGCGAGCATACAAAAATCTCCGTTCCTCTCGCCGCCGCACGACCAAATCGCCGACGCTCTTCCTCATCAGTGTATGGAGCTATCTGTTCCTCACCGTGTCATCAAGTGCTCCTTTTCACCCCAATCGCGTCACTGCAAACATCACTTTCAATTCTCACGGCGCGTTCTCCTCCCCCAGGGCCTTCAGCAGCGCAAGCTGCCACTCTTCTCCACAAACGTGGCTAGGCCTCCAATGGACTCCGCAATTCCTCGTGCCTTCGAGGACAACAACGGTTCTCCATCAATAACAACAGCTCAGGGTAAATTAATTGTGAACCCAATTTGTGTTTTTGCGTTATTTTGGGGAATTTTTGCTAATCTTTGCTGATTGTAGGAGGAAGAATTGGAGAGGTCAAAAGGATTACGAAGGAGACGAATGTTTTTGTGAAAATTAATCTGGATGGAAATGCCTTGGCCGAGAATAATACGGGAATTCCTTTTCTTGATCACATGTTAGATGTGAGTTGTGTTTATCTTTCTCTTCTGCTCTTTTATAATTATTATCAATATCTCTCATATTAATGGCAGTGCGATAGTTTGCCAAAATTTGAATCTTCCCAAGTAGTTTTTGCTTAAATTTATTTGGAAAGATATAGAATAACTGTTCATACTAACTTTTAAGCTTGAAGCTGTTTGGGTGGGGGTGTCAGTCTCAGTTTGTGCGGGGATGTCAGTCTCAGTTTGTGCGGTATTGACTAAAATTAGGATTATATCAAATTCATCTTTTCTCATATTTGCATTTTGGTATAAAAAGTCTCTCGTTCTGAAGGGAAGTATTTTCAATGGCTTATGGATTTTCTCAATTTTCACTTGAAACTAAATTGGTACTACCTTTTGTCGCGTTTGCTACCCACTAAAAGGGGTTCTTGAAAATCCTAATTTGTATTCTTATTTCCTTCATCCATGTACATTTGCAGCTGTTATATGCACTCTTGACATAAATATTCTTGCTCTTTCTTCAGCAAATTTTACATTTGTTTTTGTTATTCATAATTTGAATATGCTCCAATGCTAAGTGTGGGATTTGTCCTTGATATTTGTTTCAGCAACTTGCTTCACATGGACTATTCGACATGCATGTGAAGTCCACAGGGGATATTCATATTGATGATCATCATACAAATGAAGATGTTGCTCTAGCCATTGGGACTGTAAGTTCAAGAACCTCTTCTCTTTTAATTTTTTATGTCCTGATAGATATTTCGGCAATATTTTCTACTGTTTTATGCAATGTTATTCAAGCTTCTGAAATCCCTTCTACAGTTGCAGATTTTGTAAATCATACAGAGTTTTATATTTATACTACTTCACAGCTGAAGATTTTGCTACTTTATTGGCCTTTTTGACCTGGAATATGAATGAGGTAGATTCAGAATTCAGGAACGGGGAACTGTTTCATATCTTAGTGTCCTATGCCTTTGCAACAGAGATGATTTCATATATATATATATATATTTTGTTGTCCCATAATTGTTTCAGATGTTTTACATAAGCTATGATGTTTATAGTGAAGTGCTTTGACTACTAGAAGCCAGTAAACATACTTTTTTTCTTCCAAAAATGTACTGCTTGTTTACTCACAGTTTTTTCGTGGTTGTTCTTGACTTAACTGTGTATTGGCCATTCATGCAGGCTTTCCTGCAAGCACTCGGAGATAGAAAAGGAATCAACCGGTTTGGAGACTTCTCAGGCACCCCTTGATGAGGCACTTGTACACGTTTCACTGGTATGGTAACGGCAATGTACATCAAGTCCATCTTTCATCTGTCAAGCAAAGGCAGCTAACTATGCACTCTGATCGACAGTGCGTTTTAGAGGCTGCATTAGTGATCTGCATTGCCGCGTACAATATGTTGTAAACTAGAAATCTAAGCAGTGCTGTTTTTCTGTCATGAGAAAAATATCAGTATTCTGTAGATTTAATTTTTGTATTTCTCTTGTAGGATTTATCTGGAAGGACCACATTTAAGTTATGATTTACAAATTCCGACAGAGAGAGTTGGAACTTACGATACACAGGTAATCTATGATCCTTATATAATATATACATTTATGAGTTCGTTTTATTCGCAGTTTTCATTGTTCCATTACATGTATATACTCAAGTTAACTATTGTAAACTTTACTCAAGTCATTTTGTTGCTTCCAGTTGGTAGAGCACTTCTTTCAATCTTTGGTCAATACCTCAGGAATGACAGTTCACATACGACAGGTAACGCGATTCACCTAATGGTAACTTTACCTTGGGGGGTATCCTCATATGCTGAATTTGGTATTAGAGACTTTTTTACATTACTGTCGCACTCTTGCGCAGGTTGAACATTTGGATGCAGAGAAGGTAGTTGCATCTCTTGCATAGGTTTGCCCATGTATTATGACAACTTTTCAGAAGCAATATGCCGCCATGATGCCTATGCCATGCTTGGTGTTGCTTCTGGCGTTGTCATTTCTTATATTATTATGCTTCTCAAGCAAAGTCTTTAGAATTTACTGATTTGTATTTCCAATTACCGGGCTTTGTATGGAAACAGCTTGCTGGGAGAAATTCTCACCACATTATTGAGGCAACCTTTAAGGCTTTTGCTAGGGCTCTTCGACAAGCAACGGAATATGATCCTCGCCGTCGCGGATCTGTGCCAAGGTTTGAACTTGACTCCCTTTCTTTGGAAAAAGAATTAAAAAATGAAAATAGTTTTGTGGTGGCTTAAAAATGTGATTCCACGGTGAGAATATCCTCTGTTGGCTGAACAAACCCCAAGGCTTTCTGGCAATTTGTTCAGTACGATAAGCTTAACACGGAAATTTCTGCATTTGCAGTTCGAAAGGCATCCTGTCACGTTCTTGACTCATGAATCATTCCCAATATTCGAGTGGCAGTAAGTACACATGAATATCACAGATTCTCAATTTCTTGGAAAGGGAACTGCAATAATATGTCGTGTTCTGCAGCCTTTCTCATGCATGAATACGAGCGAGACACTCATTTCATTAGGTGGTGAGAAAGATGGAGTGAACCCTATGTATACCTGTAACAAAAGAATTGAGCTTCTTCTACAGTAGATTTAGATTTGTTGGCATGAATTTTCATTAGTCAATTACAAGCTATTGAAACCTGGTATTCTTAATTTTGGGGGATTCAAGGATGCAAGTTCGTAAGGTTATTTTTGTACTCCGGAGATTGGTTGTGTGTTAATATACCATTCTGATTTTGTTTATGTTGTACTTGTGTTATACCTCAATGTCTCAATCATGTTCATTTTATGGACGAAATAGACGTCAATAAAACATTTTATTTTTCTAATGATGAAAAGGTTGAAGTAGTTGAATCAATTATAATACTTGTCATAATTTGCAAGACTAACGTTCCAAAGATGTTTACTTTCATGACACCCCCATGAACATAAGATTTACATGGTTAGGCAAAAATGTCTTTACGTCTATGATTGCACCAAAAATATCACTTCCTTATGCTTCCAGTTACAAGAATTGTACACTTGGAGTTTCGTGCAAGAATACAAGGAAGCTCTACGAACAGTACTATTCTGCAAAAGAAATGATATAGGCAAACTCATAGCTATTTAGACATATAAAATATGGGTAGATTTTAACTAGTCCATCGCGTTCATTAACTTTACACCTGAAGCAATAATCTCATTTCACAAAAATTCCTCTGCAGTGTTGAGGTCACTCAGTATTTCAGACTTGACCTCTTCCGGCAGGGCTGCTGATGGCCCGGCTTTCGAGTAAAAGCTGGCTAGAGCTCTTATGGCCTTTTCAAGCATAAGATACGATTCCTGCACCAGAATATGCTCAAACACTAGTTATCTCAGCTAAAGGCAAAACATCTTAAGCATTGATCCTCATTCATGTTAACAAGGTACTCTCTTCCCTATACGACTTATGTGTAACTGCCTCAAAAAATGCACGTGGGACATGTCTGTGACAAAAAACACTAGGAGGCAAAATATAATAAAGAATACCAAAGAAACCTACCTCATTGACAACGGTCTTTTGTCCCCTCCAACCATTCAAATATTCCCGGATCGATTCTTTGGCTGCATCCGCAGTGCGTCTAAACTTAGCAATATCCTTCGTATCTTCCTTGAGTGATTCAGCGAAGTGTTTTCACAACTTCCCTAGCAGATTTCAAGTAAGCCTTGGGCAAAACTTTTCCCGATTTTGTTTTCTCGTTAGGATCAAACAAGGACTTCAAAGCCCCAACTACTCCCTCGTCTTTGCCTTCCGAGGCATTTGATTCCTCCTCGGCAGCCCATGCAGGTGATGACATTAACACCCAGTTTAAGTTCAGAGATGCAACAACAGAAGCGCATTCGATAATAAACCACCGACGAGGAGATGCTGCCTTGCAAGAAAGCATAGCATTACAACACCTGGATTGCAGTCCATCTGTTATGCAATATGAACAAGGACAATCAACAAATGCAGCGGTGCAGATGAAAATGAATAAAACATCTTAAAAGGCCATACCTTGATTAATGATAGCCATACCTTGATTAATGATATGCTAGAATATACTATTTACAGATGTGGTAATCACATATTCTTTTACAATGATGAAAGCCCAGGATGTAGAGATGGCTGGTATGAAAATGCAAAAACGTTGAAAGAAGAAACTCAGATATAATCAAGATTTTTGGACTTAAAGGTAAGGTCACTTATCATCTTACATATTCAAGTTAAACCTAGAATGGAATCTTAAACCATCTTACTAAATATCATGCCAGGGACAATAACACAACTTTCAACGGTCATTCAGGTCTCCAACCGATCACCCAATCAAATAAGTGAACTTGGCTTAGTGTCTGTAACTCGTAGATGCACAGGTTCTACAAACATAGCTTGAAAACAATAATTCTTCTTCAAGCTTTCTCAATACAATTCAAAAGAAGAGATACAAGACAGTATAATTCTACTCAAGAAATCGAACAGTTAAAAGGGAAGGAGGCAAGATCTGAAAAGCATATAATAGTACTAGTGCATTTTCAAGAATCTGAAAAGCTTTATTCTTTCAAATTCGTCAAAATACAAGATCCACTCTTTACAGAACAATTACATATATGAACAAGTTGAACGTTTCAAGGCACAAAATATAAACTAAACTCACTATTAATTGTTCCAGAAATGGCAAGGGGGCACATTCTCCCCACAGGAAAAGCTGCCATAGATTGCCTTTCTCAATAATTAGCACCAATTTCTGCTTGCTTCATACTAACACCCCAGGATATCTAAAAAGAAAATAAAAATAAAAATAAAAATAATAATCGAAGGAAAATCAACCATAAACATCTCCTACGAACGAAACGGAAAATTCTAATCATTAAAGTTTCAGCAGACAATACAGGAAACATCTCCTATGAAAATTCTAGAGAGATAAGAGTATAAATACGTAATGTGCTGTTTTCTTAGTTACCTGATGAATGCCCTTTGTTCTTGTGGGTTTGCATCCAAATTAAACGGTGTTCAACGGTCTATTCACCGGTTTGATCTTCATTTTATCCGTTGAGGACACTGTTGGAGTTTCATGAAAGATTCTGGGGTAAAAAAGTCAATCGAGGACTAAGAGCAACTGCTCCTCTAAATTTTGCATCATACTTCAGCCCCTCAACTATACCTTAATTCACACTTTACCCCACTCAATTACAACAATATGTAAATGTAACCCCACCATCCTGTCATAGGCGCAACTTTAGGCTCAATCACAATTTGGAAGATGGGGTCTTCTTGCTTACTCAAAATTTAAAATTCAAAATAGAAGGTATCATTGAGTTTTAAATATTTTGTGAAGAGAAAATTTGTAAAATTTAGAAAATCTCTGCTAACCGTTGAATCAAATTAATCTTTACTGCCCATTAAGAATGTGAGAACCTATAAATAGGAGAGATGCCTCATTTATAAGATGACTAATTTAGAAATCAAGGGAGATGTAAATAAGACCGCACGTAAACTTGTTCGAAGATCAAATGTATGACAATTCGCTAAATGGAATTAATAATGTTTGTGACCTAATATCATTCTTCATGCAATTCCACTTGATTGCTTTACATTTCTGTTTAAAATACTTTTATATTATATTTTATCTTCTAAAAGCAATTATTTTTTTAAAATATATTCTAATATATTTTAATTCTCTTTTTGAAGTTTTTTTGTTGTTTGATTTAATTAAATATGATATAAGCTTTCGTATTTTTTGTGATGTATAATTGAATGTTTTAGGTCTCATTTATTTCTGCATCTGAGTTCTTTTGTTAATATTTTTGAAAAAACTACTATTTTACTATATCTCTATTTTGAAATAGGTAGATATTAAGTTTTAACTCGTAAACTTTATCATATGTATATTTAAAAATTGCCATTTTATCATGTCTATATTTTAAAATAGACAAATTAAGTTTTAACTCATAAAACTAAATTTTTCTTTGTAACCTCACCTTTACATGAGTTTTTCATCGCACCCAAACGAAAACACGAAACAACAAATTTCAAACTGCCATAGCCATCAAATTACCTTTACACGAGCTTTTCATCGCACCCAAACGAAACCATGAAACAACAAATTTCAAACTGCCATAGCCATCAAATTTTAAAAATTATAGCTGAGTTGTGCTCTTGCAATTTCATGTTTTATAGCTTGCACAATCCACCTTAAAGACATGAAAAGTTTAAATTAGAGTTCAAAAGTGCATTGGTGATGAATGTATATTATCAAATCTATATATATATATATATATGCAACTTTTAAAAGAAAATTACATTAAGAGGGATGGTAAATTCTACTAAAGAAATTCTCCATAAAACTGCAGCACTACATTTCGGCACCACAACTTGAAATATCCTATTTCATTCCATCCGACACACGACCACAATGGTTCTGACATATTCTAAACTAAATCTATCCAATTTATATCACACAACGAAAATGTAGAACACAAATGGCATTCGGTAAGCAAGTGAATGATCTTTGAGAATGTTGAAATAATAAGACTAATAAATTAATAATAATGTTACATTGTATTTGGATTGTAAACTCATCAATCTAAGAATGTGTTGTTAAAAAGCTGTTTCAATTTCAAGGATGTCTTCAGGCAGCAGGACCCTAAAAACGGCATAGTGATGGTTCAGGCTTCTCTCTCCTTGCAATCTGTGAACGCTTCCCAGTGCGCCGTCATTGGGGTTTGGGAAGGCATAAAATACACGTCTGACTCTCTGATGCACAATTGCCATTGCACACCTAAACCCACAGAATAAGACAACTAAATTCAATGTAAGATTCGGCTAAAGCTAAATTATAAATTCATACACCCTGCGAGAGAGGGAGAGGTGGATTTCTTTCGAGGGATCTTCAATTAACATAAAGTGGGTTTCAGCAGTCTATAAAGAGAACTCACATAATACATGGCTCCCAGACAAAGTAGATGTCGTAGCCGGTACATAAATAAGGTCTGCTTGACTCGCATTGCAAACCATTCCTGTGACAGTCCGTTATCTCATCATCCTTAACCTGAAAGACAAATGTATAACTTTAGCAAATCTACTACCACTCTTTAAAGAATCTGAAACTTTAAAAAGGGCAACTATTGTACTCAATATCATAAGTAGATATGCACACAAACCTAACTCGTTTACAAGCCTAACAAGCCGGTTCGAGAAAGGTGCAAGCTCGAATCAATTAATTTTTGTTGGTAGGTTAGCGTGTCCTTTCTTTAATATATATATATATGCATGCAGAATGAAAATTTTCAAAACTTGAGATCAAAGTTGTGGTTTGTTCTTAAATTCGAGCCAAATAAGATGTGGCAAGCCAAGCCGAGCTCAAGCCCCAATCGTCTTGGCTCCTAGATCTACAGCCTGAACAAAATGGCCAAATCTAAGCTCGGCTCAGTTTCATCCTTAATCAATAGGATCAAGATAGATAGCAGGATTCTCCTAACCATCAATAATCTACTCATTTCTATATCTACCAATATATGTAGCTGTGTTGAAGTTTTAACAATTCCCGATGTTCATGCTTAAAATATTTGAGAAAGCACCAGTTGGATCAAACCAAGAGTTCCAGATTGCTTTTGGGTCAGGCCAAAATGAATGTCAACAAACAAGGATGCAAACTGCGAGGATGGATAATGCACAACAGCAGCAGGAACTAACATTTGTATCAACCTTTCGTTTTTTCAAAGGAGAGCCCGTTGGAGAAGACACCTTATAGTCTTCTTCAGCTAAATCTGCCCCTTGTCCATTCACAGGGAAAAGGCGCCTATCCCTTGCAGCAGAATTTTCAATTGCTACGATTGCAGCATGTTGTAAGGGGTGCCAAGAATCAGAACTTAAATGTGATCCTTGCTCAAGCCAACCCCATGGATATAAACAAGAGACATCTTTATAAGATAGCTTTGCTTCATTGCTTGAAGATCTCGGCAAAAACATACTATCTTTTTCCATTGTATTGGCATCATTCTGGGAAGCTGCTTCAGGCAGTTTTGAACAGTGCAATTCCCTAGCATCACAAGACGGGACCTGATCATATGAGCTAGCAATAACCTGTCTGGTTGAAGGATCCACGATAACAGCTGCGTTGACAACCTAAAAAAAAGAGTCGACTTATAATTGACCAAATATAGGAATTAATGGGATACTATGTCACTGATATCAACTAACAAAATGAATATGCGCAAACGAAATTGGTTGGTCTGCTTCAGACAACAAGGCAACATAGCATTTAACCAAGGGACAAGTAAAATTTTGAGCAGCAGAACATCAAGGAACAGCTGGAGCAATTGTTTCGAACTTCAATACTCTTCTGTAAGCACAGAAATGAAAAGTGGTGTACATCCAGGCCCAAGAGTATACTTTTTTTTCCACACTACAAGTTGTTTTTAATTAGCAATGTGAGTTTCTGCAGAACCAAAATTTCACCAAAGCAATTAAGAGATAAATTGTTATCTCGAAAAATTTTACAATATAATATGAAAACATAGTGGGCACCAAATCACTGCTTCTAGTCCCTATTTTACTGAGCATGCAGCATACAATGAGCAGCGAGTATTTACCGAAACACCAGATTTTGCCATGCGAACTGCGAGTTTCATGAAGTTGAAAACTGATAACGAATCATCTTCGCTAAATCCGGTTATGCCGTCAATATTGCTGTAATAGGAAGAAGTTAAGAACTTTGAAATCATGTCAGCACTATGAAATGACATTTTTTTATAACTCACTAGGTGGGTGGATGAAATGAAGTTGGCCACAGTTTGCATTGTTCCTCCCATTCTTCTTTTGTTGATGCAGCATACTTGCATACCTGAATCAAAAGAACACAGTATAAGGCAACCAAGAGAATATCAAAAGCATGCATATACGTCAACGTTTTTCATTTTATTTCCTAGAAGATAAAACGAGCTCAGTTTATGTAACAACTCCAGAGACTTTACATGTCACGCTAACCAATTTCAATGATAAGTTTTGCTCCACGAATTCCAATCATTTCAAGCAGCAGATAAGGAAAATAATGTACACCAGTAAAACAGATATAATAAGTTTGCAGTGTGAAGACTTGACCATAACAATGACATGCAGCTTAGAATAATAAAGATCCTAAGCTTTTAGAGGAACATCTCAATGTGAGAGATTTTCTGACATAATTTACTCTTGATGCTGTTGAGATTCAGTTAAAAGGAAGAATACATTTCACAACCATACGTGCTAATAAAACCTGTGTGGCCCTACTGGTCGCTAGGATACAAAAGTACATATAAACAACTTGGTATGCATATTCACATGCTTCTGAATGTTTAGTCCACAGAGATGCAGAATGGTATCACCAATCCTTGATTTCCTAATCCCTCTCCACAGCCACCCACACCAATCATTAAATTTAGTTTTCCAAGGACATCTGGGGTATTATTATGATTTCAGGGGTATGCAAATGTTCAGACAAGAATGAGCACATACTGATAATCAATTAAGAGCTATAAGGTAACGGATGACCCACTTTTGTAGTGAAAGTACTCAACTGGTACGTATTCACAAGCTCCAGCACACCCTCTGGCATACAGTTGGACTCACCATCATCTCCACAAGCCACGCATAAGATCGCAAATAACTGACTTTTTCCTGTCAAATAGCATCGCCATCACTGGAAATGTTTAAAAATCTGTACTCCAAGACTGAGAAGAAAAATGTCGGAATAAATGGTATAAGGCATTTGCTACATATATAAGAAGTTAGGGGGCACATGATGAATCTAAGTCTATGCCATATTTTCTCAAAACCCCCAAGAAACATTTTCTTGTTTACAAGGCTGTATTCATTTGCATCATAAGCAACAATAAAGTATTGTAAAACGCTATCAGAACTCTGGCCTATTTTATTTCAAACCATGCCGGATCAGTCAAGGCATCAAAAGTGCGTCTCATCTATCACCCACACAACCATGGATAAAAAAAAGCATGAAAAGATTACTGCCAACTGCCAAAATGCATTTGAGACTTTAGAAGACTAAACAGGCACATCTCAGGCCTTAGGGTAATCCTATGAAAGTGCATCATTTTCAACCCGATGTCTCATAAAAAGTTTACAGAAACATCATACTGTCAAAACCAAGTGTAACTCCCGCCGCCAATCACTCTTCAACCAACTAAAAATGGAAACCAATCGCTTTAAGAACGAAAAATTGACAACAAATAACGAGTATGTAAAGCACATAATTTAGAACATCAACAAACAACCTCCTTCAAGACAAGTCTTCTGTATGCGCTTCACATGGCGGAGGCCTTCCAAGGGCGCTACATGATTTAACTTCCTAACAACATGAAGTTGCCAAAAAAAAAGTAAATAAATATAAAAACTTATCTATGACCATTTTTCTTGCATATTCTTAAATAAGTAATGATAGTCCAAAGGAGAAGCATACCTCACTATAGTGTTGGCGTGCTTAGGTTCAATTTCAGAAGCAAGCACATCCACTGCAATAACATAGCCAGTAAATTAGTAAATAGAAAAAAATAGCAAAGGAAAAAAAATCATGAAATATATACCGGTAGGCTGCAGGTGAGGAAGAACCGGTTGTCTTTCCGGAATGTGAATAATTTTCCAGCAATCTGATGAATCTGTACCAGCATTATCATTCATTTCGCTCTCAAACTGCAATTTACTAACTTCTGATATCGTAATTAACTGAAAGCTTCGCCAGCCGCCGAGAAGAAAGGATTAACAGTTAAGAGTCTTAGAAAGAGGGATATGTTCGAAGGCTAGGTCGCTCTTTGGAGGTTTTCACGAACGAATAGAGAGATGGGAATGGTCTGGCAACGTCGTGGTCGCCGCGGCGGCGGCGTAATAGCAGTGTTTTTGGTTATGTTCGTAAGCGGGTCAAGGAGGAGGACCCAGTTGTAATGGATTCTATTCGGGTCGGAAATCAAACCGATGTTTTGGCAAAACAAGATCGAATCAAATTAAAATTTGAACATATTACAATTTTGGCACACGGTATATATATATATATATATATATATATATGCATACCTTATCATCTCATATTTATTTTTGATAAAAATATTTATCAAAAAACCTAAAAACCTACACATATTCTGTTTGAGTGGGATTAGATAAGTCCAAAAATCTCATGCAACCTCATCATGTGTGATTTTTTCAGTAATTATTTTCACCAAAAGTAAATTTAGAGTGGATAACTTATGAAAACTGCAAATTTGAGACAGTAAAGTGTCAAAAAATAATTTTTTTTTTTTGGTTGGTAATGTATAAATATCGCCTAAGATCGGATAGAATAATGTCTTTATCACTAATATTGACCCAAAATTATGATTCAAATTAGTTAATTATTGATATTCTATTTGCTTTGACAATTATAAGTCAAATGAAAAATAAAATTAACCTTTTCTAATAGAATAACTTATGCAATCAGCTCTATCAATATTCTGAAATTACAATCAAATAATTACATTTAATGTTGTGGATTATCAAGTAATGAAAAATATTATACAATAAAGAGCTTGAAATTTAATATTAGAAGATTTATTTATTTTTAATGCAACATTAGAAGATGTTTGACACGAAATCATTTCTTTCATCTATCTTTAACTTGAAAATCTTACTTACATTTTATTTTTGATATCATCGTGCATGTCCTATCATTTAGTACCACATTTATCAAAATCAACTATCAATCATTCTAAACCATAAAAAAGAACTTTATTTTTTTCAAAAATTGCCTTTTATATATAAAAGCACAATAAATTTAATATTCCAATCTTCACACCTATAAGCAAATTTTTTCATTCAAACTATCCACAACTGTTTTTATTTTCCCAAAAACATCACATGTAATTATTTCAAATTTTAAAATTATTATATTTGATTTAAAAGATTGAAATACGGTCGAAAACACTATTCAACAATTGACACTATTCAGCATTTCAAACGTTATTAATTGTATATTCTCAATTACTTTCTTTCGTTACAATTATACTTCAAGTTGTACATAATCAGAAACTTCAACACGTTAATAACTACATTGGTTTTGTAAAGTAGATTATCAAACACCATATTTATTAGAGTATATTGTGTTAAGCACCCCAACATTTGGGGTATTTTGTACTTTGCCACCCAATCTTTGTAAATATGCACTTTGCTCCCCAATCTTTATTGTTTGTACGTCGATTGTACTTTTTATACTATTCCGATGGAATATTCCTCAATATTCCCCGGAATATGCTCGAATATTCCACAAAGATTCCATCAAAATAGTGACAAGTATTCTCGACGTACAAATGATAAAGGTTGGGGTGCAAAGTGCATATTTACAAAGATTGGGTGGTAAAATATAAAATATCTCAAATGTTGGGGTGCTTAACGCAATATATCCTATTTATTATTTTCAAATTCTAAAGTTCGATGGTGATTTCTTCAATTTTGTAAAGTGATCCAACAGTGTTGCAAGTTGCAATTCACACACTAACTAGAAAACGGTAGCATAATCAAAGACGCTTCAAAAAATTTACCATAGTTTGGTTACGGTTTAGTTGACGCTTGGTGCTCGCCTTTGTGATTCTCTTATAATGAAACTGTAGGGTTCAATAAAAACATATTTTGTATCTAAGACTGGTTAAAATTATTACTGATGTTTAGGAATAATGACTTTTATTGGGGTCAAAATGCAATATAGTAATTTATTGGCTTTCTTCTCATGCAACTCTGGTGATGCTTAAAAAAAGCATCGCACACAAATCGGCCGCTTGAAAACAAAACAACCTAACACTCTCCGATCTGGCTTGTAACATGCCAGGTGGTAACCCCCACAAACCTCCTCACTCTTCCTTCTCCGCCCAATCCCACCACCGCAAATCCCGCTGGGAGTCCTCATCCTCCGCCTCCGCCTCCGCCTCCGGTACCGCCGGCCAGAAACCCTCCGCCGCCGCCTCAAAATCCAAACCCTCCCCTAAATCCACCGCAACCCCCCCAAACAACAAAGATTTCAACAACAGACCCCCGACCACAAAACCCAAGCCCAGGCCGGAGAACCCATCTCCGAGGCCCGAAATTCCGAACTGCATACCCGGGCCACGGCCCGTTTTCCTTTTCACCGATCCGGCCCCGCCACCTTCTTATGGATTCCACATGCTCGAGCGCCGGAGTATTGTCCTCGCAGATGGCTCCGTGCGATCTTACTTCGCTCTGCCCTCCGATTATGAGAATTTTACACGTTTGCCACGGCCAGGTTTCCGGCCCGAATTCCATGGCCCGCGTGATTTTGCGCTTGATAGGCCTCCTTTCCCAATGAGCCCAGACTTTGTCCATCCTGATGCAAGGGCCCGGAATCCAGAGTATTGGAATTTGGGTTGGGAGAATTCGTTGAAAAGAAAGTTTGGGGAGGATGAGAGGGAAGGGGGGAGGAGTGATGGGTTTGAGAGGCAAAGGCAACAGCTTCTGCAGTATGGAAATGCAAATGGGCCAGGTCCGAGTGTTGGGCATAATTTGGGGAGAGGCGAGGAAACGAGAGCCGCTAAGAACATGAGGCTTATTGAAGGCAATACCAGCAAGCATAAGCATGGTGAGGTTGACCAGAGTGCACTAATGAAGGCCTTTTTACATTTCGTGAAGTTGGTTTTTGAGGCTACAAATCAGAAAAAGAATTATTTGGCGGATGGGAAGCAAGGACCTCTGCCATGTCTAGCCTGCAGCAGGTCTGGTGGTGATTTATGGTTAGGATTACAAAAAAGTTTGATTGGCTTATGCTTTGTTCCTTTTATAGTTTGCAATGGGTAAATGAGCTACGTGGAGCGTAGACTATATTTCATTAATTAAGTGTTCATGTACATGTGTGCTTATGTTTGATACTCTGCGAGTAATTAGATGCATGCTAGTAGTTGTGGAAAAAGGTTTTGGTGATAGTAAAGAAACAGATAGGTTTCTCTATGCATACACACTACTTTGCCGGTACGAGTACTTGTGAATTTGAACATGTACAGCTTGATGCCACTAGACAAACACATTGTTCAATGCTTCAGTTTAGAAGTTATTGCATTTATGGTAGAAAGGTTTTGTCTGTAGAAAAATCCTGCTCTATGAGGATGATCCCTACTTCGTTGTTGCTTGCTTAGATAAGCACGAGGGTATCGAAGACTGCTCAGTTTGCAGGATGTGTTGTGAACACTTTATTAGTGTATAGCTTGTCCTTTCCAATTTGGTGTAGAGCAACTAATATGCTGAAGGCTTATAGCAGAACTGATATTGGTGTGTGTAGTTGAATTGAATATGCAATCCTCAACTTGCGGATCGGTAGTTGCGGTCATTTTCCCTTATCTGAAATGCCATCAAGGCCTGGAAATCTTTGTGAGAATGACTAAAACAGATTAATCGCCACCTACTTCTGTTTAAAGTTTTGTTGAATTCGATCCGTTATTGTATTTCTGAGGGCAGAGTCCATGATGCAGTAGTAATATCTGAGGCAGCATTGCCTTTAATGGGTTAACAAAAGAAGTGAGGGCTGAGGGTGTGTCAAACCCTTTCATTTGTCTGTTAATGCTGTATGCTTTATGACGATGCTACTATTTTTGCATAGCATTCTCAGAAGTATTAATTTTGCAGGATATTTTTGGAAATTTTCATGTAGTGTAGCTTGTTTCTCATATTTGGTTAGACATGTCTCATGCTTTTTGTCTTGAGCTTTGACTTTAGGTTGCATACTTTGCTCTGTAGCATGGGTGGTAGATATGTAAGAAGCTTATCAATGTATGCTAAAATCTAGCTCTTAAATGTCATTGTTTATAGGAGCTTCAGTGTCCTGGCACCGCACTGGGGCTCCAACAGTAGATTTTATACATATAGGCTCTTGGTAACTTTTGAGGGCAAGGACATTGACAACAGTACAACACTAGGATCCTACTCCTTCTTGCTAGACTGCAAAGATGGTTTACTCTTACATCATGAAGGATGAATGTGTTTCCTTTTTATCCTCCTTCCAGATGAATGAACCAACACTTTTGCTTAAATAACTTCGAGGATCCACAGTCTCAGTAGCTCCCCAAATTTGTTTTCTTTGGTCTTTTTTAGGTTTCAAAAATTCATTCTGATTGCTTGGTTGTGACTTTTGTATTGGTGATTTGTGTAATGTCTTAGGTTCTTCTCTTACAGGACCTAATTTGTGTGGGGGACATTTGTCCTACTTTTGTATTTTACATGTTTAGTATCCAGTGTAGCCCAACTTTTGTGGTTAATGTAAAGGTTTGAGTGCTGTCTAGAAAATTGCAATTTGTTTTAGGTTCAGCTCTGATGATATTTAGATAGTTATCATTAGCATTGTGGGAATTACTCCTGTTCTCATTACGTGCTGCTCTCTATATAGGCTCTCGAAATAGTTTCTGTTCATTGGTTGTGCTAGTACTGTGATGTAAAATCTGTTGGATACAACTGATTCATATTAACTGTCCTGAATAATTTGTTTCTGTGTGATTTTTCATTTCAGTGAACTCTGCTCGCTATTGTTTTTCTGTGACCTATAAATTAATACCTCAAAATTATTCTTCGATACATTTCCCTGTGTACATATAGAATAGGGTTGTCTGATTTTGTGGATATGTTACTCATGTTTGCGCTCTGTGGATTTTACGCATTCACTTTTCAGTAAATTCATCTCTTTACATGTGGAGTTGGTTAATTTTGTGAAATCTAGCTTGTGCCTGTGCTCTCTCTATCTCATGCACTTGCAGCGGCTTTGAATCAAGTTGTTTTTTGTAACTTCCAATGTTTGCAGATATATGTAGTCTCAAAGCTTTAAGACAGAAGGATTTTTGTAGGTATGATAGTTAGACACTTCCACCTGGCCCTTGGTGGGATGATTTTGAAGGATATTCTTACAGTTCTTGACTTTTATGCCTTAGAGAGGAGGGATGAAGTAACCAGAGATGCTGAGTAGGGACACAAATGAGTCGAGCTGAGCTGAGCTTTGGCATTTTTTTCAGGCTCGAGCCTAATGAGCCAGAAGAAAACGAGCTTGAGCACATGCTTGAGTCTGGTTCGAGCTCGGCTCGTTTTGCTTGAATTTATGAATAAATTATAGGCTAGAGCTCGAGTCCAAAAATCCATATATTATTTATAATTATATGTATAATTATATAAAAATAAAAATAAATATTAAAAAAAATGCTCGTGAGCCTACGAACAAGAAATACTTGGCTCGAGTTCAGCTTGCAAATTATACAACCTTGGCCCGGCTCAGCTCGAATTATTTGAATTTGAGCTCGAATCTTTGTCTAGCCTACTCGTCAAACTCACGAGCAAGCTCAATTCGTTTGTATCCCTAATGCTGAGTGCTTGGTGGATTGCAAATTGGTGCTTATTAGTTGATCACATTTTTATCACTTATTTGACATATTCCTTGTTAGTATACTGCATTGATCTTTGTCTTCCTCCCTCCCTTGGTAATCTTTTGCAGTAAAGCTTATTGATCTCTCTCTCTCTCTCTTGGTGTTCAGACGCAATAAAGCCATTGATTTATATCCTTTTTCCAATTCTTGCTTTATGTAATCTTTTGCAGCTTATGGTTTTTGGGATTTGCTGTATAGGACTTTGTAGTATGTGCTTAATTTATACAATTCTCATATAGAATGTCAGGAATATTTTAATCTAATGTTTTCCTTTCAAGACTAATTTCTTAATTGACCTACTTTGTTGGACTATGAATTTTTCGCCAAGGAAAAATATGTAGCTCTATTGTATGAAGTTTATCTTTTACAGCATATTGAAATTAAGCCCAACTATCAATAGAATGCATTGAAAATTTGGCTATATCAATTTTGAATTTTAAATATGAAAAACACCTTGTTTGATCAAGATGTCAAACAAGACATTACCTCCGAAAAGAATGGAATATAATTGATGATTTAGAAGGTCATGTTTTACTTATTTCTATTAAAACATTATTAATATTTATATCTTAACTGTAATGATTCAGAAGTTGATAGGTTTTAAATCTTCTCTCTCTCTCTCTCTCTCTCTCTCTCTCTTCCCCCCCTTCTCTCCCTTATGTGTGGAAAGGCCTTAAAGAGTGTGTGTTAGCTCTTCATCTTTGATTCTTAACTTCTGGTGTGATTGCCCAACTGTAAACAAGTCAGTTACTAGTTTGCCTTCACTTGCGTAGAAGTTTGAGACGCTGATGTCCTGCCAATAATTGTAAGGAAACATCTTTGGTGCATGTGGCCTCTCTAGTTTAATTATTAGGCCTAGATCTAACTTTTGGGGCTTTGGTGTTGGGCCGGTTCTTTTATGTACTTTTCTTTTTGGTGTTTTACTTACTACGTAACTAGTTGTTGCTTTAAATTTGCTCAGTAAACTTATAACCCAAGAAATGCACTATTATGTCTGGTCGGTCTTTCTCCAGTTGTCGTCTTTTGCTTCTATTCATATGTTTTCAGCTTTAATTTTTTTACCAATCATAAAATAACGAACGGCGCCCTTGTGAGATTGAAGTGGATCGTGATTGTATATGGTGTTGTGGTGTGACATGAACTGGCTTCTATATTGAGGTTGTGCATGCCCTTCCATGCTTTTACAATTTACTTTTATCACTTTATATTTATGTGTGTGTGTGTGTGTGTGTGTGTGTGTGTACAGTTAGGCTTAACCGTTAAGTAGTGGCGTTAGTAGCACTGGTCTTTGGAGGTCACTCCTCGAATTGGATTGGAACCATATTTGTTCTGCTAGTTATGTTGTTTTAGGTTGAAGTCCATGGATTTCTCGTACTGTATCTGAATTTCCTGTGGAAGCTGATTTTCTCAGTTTGTGTTTGCAAACCTCAAAGCCAAGCATTATTCCTCCCAATTACAGATGTTTATTTCTGTTTTGCTGTTATGGATGATAATATGGCTGGAGACAGGTAAGTATATGTGAGTGAAAACCCTTTCGATGCCAAATCTGAATTGACTTTGTAGGTGTTATCCTACTCTGAGCAATAACCTTTTGGTTATTACTACCTATCTTATATTTCTCTTGATTTCTTCACAAGTTGGTCTGCGAATCTGTAAATTGTATGTATATCTGGAATTTGAATGAGGCCAGATTCAAATTCTCCGACCAAAATGCAGAGAAAGCTAGGTTTAATATCCTGTTTTCTTGTTATTGTGTAAACTTGTGTCTGTGTCTGAGAATACTACACGGTTTTGACATGAAAATACAGGTCTGCAAAAGATTTTCCGGACACACACAGTTTAATCATGCACGCATACAACACTGACAGTGCAGACTCAATCGTGGATCACCTGGCCTTTCATAAGTCTTTGTGCATTCTGATGGGCTGGAACTATTTGATGCCTCCTGATAACTCAAAAGCCTATCAGAATTTTTCTGCTGATGATGCAGAAGCTAACCAGGATGATCTGATTATGTGGCCACCTTCTGTTTTAATTCATAATACTATCACAGGAAAAGGTAGAGATGGCCGTATGGAAGGTATAGGAAACAGAGCAATGGATAGTGTTCTTAGAGGTATCATGTGCCCCCATTCTTTATCATATTTTCTGCTGTTCATGAATGAGACGTTCTTTATGTTTTGTGCCTCAATTAGAAATTGGTTGTAGAGTTTATCATCCTCCGAAGGGTATATTTGCTCTTCCAGATTATCTCCTGTTTAATTTGTCATCTTATATGATTTTTACTTCGCCAGTCGATTTGTTTACAACCATCATCGTCTGGACCTGTAGCTCACCAATTGTTACGACCACCTCTACCACAACTCATCGTCTTTGGTTGTGGCAGCAGTTGGCTGGAGATCTGTAGTAATTGTCATATAGGTTGCTATTTAATTCTATCTACTTATCATGTCAGACAGCGGTTTCCGCTATGTCGGGTAGAATCACTTCAATTTACTTGTCTGTTTGCTGCTAAGTCTGTTGTCTGTTTCTCCAGGCTGAAGTGTCAGTTGATTGAAGAGAGAATGGCTCAGATTTAACTTTATCACACACCATTCCTAGTAGAGGAAGAACCTTTATGATGCCCTTTTAGCCTGCTCACAGTATGATGTGTCTAAGTTTTATGATATTGATGAACATGGCCATCCTAGTTCTAAGATATTCTTTCTTCTTCTTATTCTTCTCTTTTATTTTTTTTTAGTTTTAAATATATAAATAAGAAGCAGCGGCAACTGGGTTTGACCCTGTTTGTGCACCCTTTTATATTTAGGTTTCTACTACTGTCTGGTAAGTTAATGAGATTATCAGCACGAGGAAACCATATTCCGGCATTACATTTGTTTTGTTGGATTAGAGACTTAATTTTATCAACATTAGTTTGAGTTGAGCCCATGCTATATTATTTTTCAGGTTTTCCTGGATTATGGATGGTTGGGCTGTTTTTGTGACATTACCGTACTTGGATATTGTTTTGTATTTTACATATATGATCTTATTTGCTAGCTTCAATAGTACATTTTACTGGATTAGTGTGATAGATGAAAGTTGCTTTCATGTTGCAATTTTCTGACTCTCATTTGTGGCTGGACAGTTTGTATTTTGAATTTTTTTTCCTTTAAGAAACCTCTTAAATTTAAGAGGGATTATGGAATGCAGGGATCAGGGTTATTGGGATTGACATTAATCCGTAATTTGATTGAATTACCTTTTTCTCATTTCCCGATCCCCATTAGGCTCTATCAACTTATGAAGTTTTCTTCCGGTTATATAATACAAAGAAGTATTCTATTCCTATTCTATATCTGATTTTATATATATAATGTATGTATGTATGTGTTGTTATCTTTGAGGCATGAGAGGAGTGAGGTCTTGCATCACTATTTTTAGGTTTCGTTTTGATCATTAGGAGTGGATTGGAAATCTGTTAGATGCCTCTCCTTCTGAAGATGTCAGGTTGTTCATGTTAAATGTGCATGCAGGGCTGAGTTTGAACCTTCTTAGACTTGCAGATCTTGTTTTATGATTTTATGCTTTTGTGATAATGGTTAGTTGCATCTCTGTAGATGCATTGTCGACTGTGTACATAATTGGTCTTGCAGCATCCTACTTGTAAGACTCTTTTTACACCTGCAGATAGAATGAACAGGACAAATAGTTCGTATAGTCTTGTACGTTTTGTTGGGGGATAAATCTGAAGGGAGTCACTGTAAGTCTGTTACTGTAGATTAGGAGTGATACCCTTCTAACTAATGTTTTATGAGTACCCATGGGGTGGTAAATTTCAAAAGCAAACTTCGCTTTACCCAATTGGCTAAGAAAACTTTTAATTTCCAAGCTTTTCTTGTGGGCTACTCTCTCTCGCTTCCTCTCCGTCTGATTTGATGAAACTGCTAATAACTTCTCCCTTTTAGCGATCTCTTTAGGCTACTGTTTCTGTTCAGAACTATGCAGCCAGTGACAATTTGCTGCTATGATAATGAAATTAGATTGTGGATCCCTAAATTTCTGAATTTTAATGTATTCTGATATTGCGCATGAAATTGAATTGTACTTTGGAGAACTGGGATCCTCATTGTTGGCTCTTTTGTGAATCTTGTGTTTTAGATCTTGGATTTACTAGTGGCAAGTCAATGTCCTTATACGCAAGAGAAGGTCATATGGGCATTCATACGGTGAGGTTCTCCAGTGATGAATCAGGTTTAAAGGAGGCTCTGAGGCTAACTGATTATTTCGAAAGAGAGAATCGCGGGCGAAAGAGTTGGGCCTGTGTGCAACCCCCAGCACTTGGAAAAGATGACGAAAACAATCCAAACCTTGTGAAATTGGACCCGAAGACGGGAGAGAAGAAGAGGGTATTCTATGGTCATCTGGCAACTGTTGCGGATCTAGACAAGGTAACGTTTGAGGTCAAGAAGAAGGTCTCAATTGTTAGCATGAGGGAAATCAAGCGATCCAAATAAGCCGAATGTTGAGTATTTATGACATTCGTCCATGACACACGCGATGATCTTTTACTTGGTTTTAAGATTGAGAAAATCGACAGGGAAAACAAGAAATTCTTGTAAAATCTGGTAACAGAAGGTCCCTGTCTTCTTCTGTTGTAAATGGTTCCCGATGGAGCCTTTCTTTTTCCTTTAATGATACGTAAAATTTATAGTGATGGAATATAACGGCAGTTGCATACTGCTCTATGTAACTTGTCTATCAATGCTCATAGTTTTTCCATTGAAAGGAAGGATATTTTGATTGGGTGAAGTATGGTGTTTGATTGGATAATGTTGTGTGAATGTGTAAAGGGATTGTCTTGTAATTTGAATCATTTAAATATTTTCACCCAAGTAGTTGCTTTGGTGGATTCAGAAAATTAACTAACTACAGGTTCTTTTGATAATTGAGATATGAGCGAGAGGAAATCTGAATTTTAATTTTGAGGGAATAATATATAGGTCTAATTATAACTTGCATTCTTGAATTTTACCCCTTGTATCACTTATCCCCTCCTTAACTTTATAATATAACAATTCAACCAAAAAGTTTAACAGAGTTTGAAAATCCGTCTGCTTGACATAGCCATGTCATCCTTTTTCTAAAATGTCTAAAATACCCTGGTTATTGGAGGGAAAAATATCCTTCCCAATAAGGTATGTGTTTGTGTGATATTAGGTTTGGAGGGAAAAATATCCTTCCCAATAAGGTATGTGTTTGTGTGATATTAGGTTTTCAACATATGATTTTAGTTTGTAATCATCAAAATGGAAGAAAAAGCTAAAAAAAAGCCCTAGTCCCCATTTTCTCAATCAATCAAAATTCCCCTGAAATTATCGATAACCTATTAGTGTTTTTGAAGGAAATTTCTACACAATCTTGTGAGGGATGAAGTTGATGATACACTAGGTGAGAAATTGAAGCTATATTGGTGGAATTAGGTTAGATTTTTGAAGAATAAGGCTAGTTTTCAACTATTTCAATTTAAAGTTGGAATATTTTTTGTTTTGTAATGTGTTGTGTGTTTTCTTCTATGTTATGTGCTGGTGACATGATGATGGCACAGAGAAATAGTGTATCTGTATAGGCAAGTAAGTATTTGTGGGTTCTAGTCCTTGTGGTCTATTTTTTTATCCATAAAAGTGGGTTTTCTTTTCTCCCTGGAGAAAAATGTCTTTATCTCTGTTGGGTGAACTTATTTTTTATTTAATGTTTTTTGGTTTTGTTTGCAAGAAAATGGCATAAGTATATTTGTGTAACTTTTTTGATTGTTTGTTTTTTGTTTTCGTCAATCAGGGAAAACAAATGTCCACAAAATTATTTCGATTCACCGTGTAACATTGTGGGAAGTTTGTAGGCAGGAGTACAAAGGAGTATGTAGGCGGGCAAATGACTGTACTACCTCGTGTGGGTTATGCGTATACATTTTACAGTGACATCTTTGCTACAACTTTGGGTCTTGGACAACCTCCCACGACCGTTATATGGTATGGATTGCCTAATTCTAAGAGGAAGAGGCTTTTACTTGATAACTTGGATATTAGATTCATGTTCAAGGAATTTATGTTAGTAAATAGGTATGGCATTGACTTATTTGTTCAAGATGTTGACATAAATGAACTAGTTGATTTCAATGATTTTTCACTTGACTCTGATTTTGAGGATGATGTTATGCCTACTGAAGCAAAGGATGGGGATTTGGGGTGTGTTAGCCATGGAAAATGCAGTGGATGGAAATGACTTAGAGCCATTTGAAAATGCAGAGAAGGATGATTTGGCTTAATGATTCAGAAGATAGTGATCTTAATTACATAGCTCTGTTTGAGAGTGAGAAAAAAGATGATATATTGTTTGATTCTGAATTCTTTGCTGAAGGTGATAGGGTGATTGTGATCCCATTGAGAATGATAAAGGGAAGACAGTTGCAATTGCAAGTAATACAGAGGTGACAACTGAGGTGGATATTCATTTGGAGGAAGAAGTTCAAAGTGATCCTGAGTTCTTAACTGAGCTTGTCACCAATGATAGGGAAGATATGGATTTCCTAGAGTTCAATGAAGATAAAGACATGACGAATCTTAAACTATTTTGTGGGCTTGTGTTCAAGCATTCCATTGTTTTCAGGAAAGCTTTAAGACAATATTCTATAGTAAGAAGTTTCCAACTTCTATTTGAGAAAAATGAAAAAAGAAGGATTACTGCTATTTGTAAGAAGAAATATGGGTGAAGGATTCATCCTAAGCTTCAAAAAAAAAAAATCAACACAATATCAGATTAAAAGCATGAGGGGTGAGCTATATAGGTGTACAAGGGTGTTCAAAAACATGAGTGCTAACTCCTCTTATCTGAATGAGAGAATTCTGGATAAGTTCATTAGTGATCCATCCCTTAATGTCAAAATTTTTAGAAAAATTGTAAAGAATGACGCTAAGATGCTACTGCACAGACAAAAAATATGGAGAGCTAAATGGAGGGCTATTGAGCATATATAAGGGGATGTTTATGAGCAATATTCCAAAATTAGACTGTATGCTTTAGAGATTCTTAAATCCAATCCTGGATCCACTGTTGTTGTCAAAGTTGATGGTTCGCCTTACTGAGCTAAAAGAACCTGAGGACGATGTTAGCCTACACTACTCTGTGGAGATGTATAAAAGGGCATATAGTCCTGCTATTGACCCTATTCTAGATGAGACACAATGGGATGTTCATG
>JAOWBU010000827.1:0-25000 GCA_026212405.1 Petrea volubilis
GAGGCAGTGTGCAAGATACGCCTTAGACAACAAAGGAAGATTGTTCCGCAAATCTTTCCTCGGGCCCCCACATAGATGCCTCCTCCCCTCGGAAGCCCGCGAAGTAATGCAGTTGGTCCACGAGGGAAGCTGTGGAGACTATGCGGGAGGAAGGTCCCTGTCTAAGAAGATTATGAGGAGTGGTTTTTACTGGCCAACCATCCTTGAGGACGCATCTGAATATGCCCGAAGATGCCCAAAATGCCAGTTTTTTGCCAACCTCCCTCATAAGCCAGCTGTAGAAATGGTGAATGTTGAAATTTCATGGCCCTTTGACCAATGGGAAATTGACGTTGTGGGACCTTTTCCCATGGGCAAGGTCAAAGAAAGTTCGCTATAGTAGCAGTGGAGTACTTTACGACGTGGGTCGAAGCGAAGGCAGTCCCTAAGATCACAGATGCCTCGATTCGATCCTTTATATGGAAGAATATCATTTTCCGATTCGGGGTTCCTCGGACATTAATATCGGACAATGGCACTCAATTCTAGAGTCGCGTCACGATCGAGTGGTGCTAGAGTCATGGCATCGAGCAACGGTTCGCATCGGTAGGAAACCCCCAAGCAAATGGTCAAATTGAGGTCACCAACCGCATCATTCTGCAAAATCTCAAGACGGCACTGGGCCCTCTTAAAGGAGAATGGGCAGACGAGTTGCCGGGGGTACTATGAGCTTGTCGCACCACCCCTCGAACTGCAACAGCAGACTCTCCATATGCTTTAGTATACGGATCTGAAGCGGTGATCCCAGCCGAAATACTACACAGTACAACTAGGGTGGTGCATTTTAACAAGTCCAGGATGAGGAAAACTGTGCCATGGAGCTGAATTTGCTCGAGGAGAAGAGGAACGAAGCCTAGTCGAGGATGCAAAAGTACCGAGCCTTCATGGCCCGAGCTTACAATAAAGGAGTACGCCCCAGGAATTTCCAGCTTGGAGACCTAGCCCTCAAAAAGGTCGAGGTATCCAGGCATGTGGGAAAGTTGGATCCAAACTGGGAAGGACCTTACAAAGTTGCAAAGGTCTCAAAGAACAACGTGTACCGGCTCGAGGACATGGAAGGAAGAGAGTTGCCTTGACCGTGGAATGCTTCAAATCTCAGAAAATTCTATGTTTAAGATAAGTCTGTTGTCCTATCCGCGATCAATTATTTTGTCGGTTGATTAAGAAAAGTGTCGAGGACACCTTTATTTCGAGGGGAGAAGGGTAGTACAAAATTGCATTGTAAACTTAATAAAACTTTCTTATTCCTCTCGACTATGTTTAAGTTGTTCTTGCACGCCATTAATCAATTGAGTTCTTTTCCAAAGAATGCGTAATTTAGTACACCTATGAAATCGAGGGAATTTACGTTATAAACTCAATAATAAAACTTTCTTATTCCTCTCGATTATGTTTAAGATGTTCTTAATCAATTTTGTACTGAAACACATAACCCGACACTCATGAAATTGAGGAAATCCCTCGATTTTCCGGAGACATTATAACTTAAAAACAAAGCGAAAAACGAAAATGAACAAAAACTAATCACATTTTGTGAAACAGGAAAGGCCTCGAAAAAGAATAAGTTTCACTAATAAGCCCGAGGGTGGCCAACATACAAAAAGGGGGTGATGAGCGGGATTCGTACAAGGGGAGTTATAGAGGTTAAGGGGGTTACAGCGAAGGGGGTTTCACCTAGTCGCTAACTTCGACGGGCCCCTCATCCTGGCCTCCGCCCTGGCCCCCGAAGCCGACATTCGCGCCCGCCTCATTGCTACCGTCATCGCCCTCGGGGTCGCTAAGAGAGCTTGGCCCGACCATCTGATCTCTCCAACTCTCGGGGGCCGGTGCAAATGGGAGCGGAAGGTCTTCTTCCCCTGACGACTCGCCTTTTGCACTTTCAGGCGGGAGGATCTCGAGACGGCGGAGGACGAAATTAAACTCATTCCTCTGGAAGTCGAACTCCTTGGACTTCCCCGTCGAGGGCGACGCTTCTTCTAAAGCCACCCCATTGTGGTCAAAAGAAAGTCCAATGGAGTTGCGATCGAAATCCTCGTCCAAGTCACCCTGCACCTGGAGCTGGTCAAGAACAAGATCAATCACCTCCGCAGAGTCCTGGAAGCTAAGGCATGTTCGAATGTAGTTGAACACCTCGTTCACGAGGAACCTCGAGAAGGTGCACTTAATCCTCTTGCGGCACCGCCCAGGAAAGGTCCACTCAGCCCGCCGAAGCCCCACCATGACGCCCTCGTCGTAGTTATGGCCATGCGTTTCACCTCATCATCTAAGTCCTTGCATTGCTTCTTGAGCTCTGTGATGCTGGTCCGGACGGACTTGAGAAGTTGCTGACTTTCTTGTAGTTACCCTCGAAGAGCGTCATTGGTCGAGGCTAGTTTCCCGGTGAGGACCTCAGTCTCTTCGAGGCACTTTTCCACATCAGTCCGGACTTGGCGTTTCTTCTTCCTCTCCTCCTTGAACAGCCTCTTGTACTTGTTCTTCCCCCGGCAAAAAATGCTCTCGCGGCAAAAGAAGTGGTGGGAGAGAGGGACAACGACCTACCCAAGAACACCGAAAAAGTTAAAACGGAAAGAAGCGAACATAGTAGAAGGCGAAAGTAGACCTTTCCTTACCCCAATCAAGGCGTTGGCCAGATTTGTTTCTAGCTCTGCATTCGAGCACTTTAGAAGTGCCCGTTGGTCGGCTGGCAGCTGAAGACCCCGGAGAAGAGCCAAGTTCATCTTCGTGTTGGTCTCGTTGGCTCCCACTCCAGTTATGCGGAAGTTGGAATGATGGTCTTGGAGGTGAACGGGGTTGCTGGGCCCCGCATCTGCACATTTAAAGAGCTCTTTCTCCTCGTCAGTATCCGAGGGCTTGGGGCTGGCTGCTCATTTCCCCTTGCCTGTTGGAGGGGGCCTTTGTTTCTTGGCCCCTTGGGCGGCCTCTTCTGCAGCAGCCCTCTTTCGAGAGCCTTCAGTGCCCCCCTTCGCGGATGGAAACCCTCGGCATGGCCCTTCGTGGGGCAAACCTTTCTGGCTGGGGACTTAGCCGCGTGGAGGGAGTTGCCTGAGGAGCCCCAAATGGGGGACTGCCAAGTGAAGCTTCCACTCGAGGCAGGGGTGATGCTTCAGTGGGAGGAGGCCTTGACGGAGGAGCGGCGGTGGTAGACACACTGGCAGTGGCTGGTGCCGCCGGTGCCGGGGAAGTCTCAGTTTGGGGGGTGGCCTGATCAAGGGGTTCTTGACCACCCTCAGTACCCCCTGGGGCCGCCGCCACCTCCTCGACTGGTAACGTCCTTGACTCCGCTGGTTGGGAAGCTTCTCTTTCTACCCCGGTCTCGACTCGGGTGGCCTCTGCACCTTGGTTGGATCCCTCGCCGGTGCTAGCATCCCTCCTGGGCTACCGGGTTTTCTGGGTAACGGCATTGTGGAATGCCAATACCTTGGGTCGAGGGGGTTAAGTTTGGCGCCTCTGACGGTGAAGCCTGGCCAACAAAGCCCGACGTGCATCCATTAGGATCTCGAGACCTGCATGATGAAGGACGTGAGCCAACAGTGGGGAACCGTCGAAAAGAAAAGCAAACAAGAAATAAACTTTAAAAAACAAAAAAAAAAAAGAAAAAGAAGGGGGATTTTAGGCCCTAGGGTCGCTCTTGGAATAAGTTTGGTACCGCGTAACCGGGTGCTCGCTTGGGCCGGGGTCGCCGGAGGTATTCGGGAGACGGCAGGCCCGGAGTATGTCTTCCAAGATCAAGAAGACAGCGCACATTCTCCCCATTTTGGCGAAGTCTGCTACTTTCCCCTTGTCGAAATTGGGCTCTTCATGGAAGAAGTTGTGGTTAAGCACGGGGGGTTGACGCCAGTTCGAGGGCATTCCCAACTGCCCTCGGTCCTTCATGAAGACAAATTTCCTTTTCCACCCTGACCTATGGGAGGACTTGAAGCCGTCTAGCACTTTTGAGGAAGCTGAACGGGCGGACAAGTACAAGAACCCAGGCTCGTCTTTAGTCGATTCGCCTCGGTCAGACCGAACAGACTCGTTCGACTGAAAGAACTCCAAAAAATTGGCCGGGCTGGCCTCTTCCTTCAAACATTTCATGATTACCACAAAGCCGACGATGATCATGATGGAGTTGGGTACCAGCTGACTGGGGCAGACGCCGGGGAATTCCAACAACCTCCGAACCTCGGGAGAAAGGGGCAGGCGCAACCCCGCTTCGAAATGGTGGAGGTTAAAGGCCACGCACCCCTCCCGGGGCTCCACCATGTTCTCGTTGGGGCCCGGTATGTGAATGGAAAACTAAACCCCAAACTCCTCCTCAATTCTATCTATCTCCGCCGCCGTAATATTGCTGGAAGTATCGGGAGGGAGTGAAGAAGTTTGGAACTTGCCTATTCCGCCACCCCGCATTTTCGGGCTCTTGGCAGGGGACCCACTAGGCCCGGCGTCCCCTCTGGCGGGCCCCAATGTCTTCTTCTTCTACCTCTACTCTCAGATCTTCGCTCTGCGACGCCCTGGCCTGGGTTGCCCCGGTGGTCTCTGCGGCACAACCTTCACCGGCGTTTGAAACCGGCTGGGAGTAAAGGCGGACCTCCCTCTCCGCCGCCAAGTCCTCAGGCGTCGGATCTAAGTCGTCCAATATTTTTCTTTTCGAACCCATGGTGGCTAAGGTTTCTGGCTGAGATGGAAGTGCTAAGAAAGAGAATAAGGAAAATAGTTCGCCTGGAGAAGATAAACGTAGAAGACTAGTGTCCGAAAGTGATAACAATGTCATCCTTGAAAACTCTTGCCTCCAATGCTCGTACGAATGCTGTAGGTGAGTAAGAGGAAAAATCGATTTGAAGTGAAACCCTCAACTATTTATAAGTAACCCGGGAAACGCCACCACCCATTATGACGCCTCGGTCACTGTGGCAAAAAGACTTACAGTAATTATGACTAAGCACACCCCCTATCATCATAACTTTTCGGCCTCTAGAAATTAATGGATGGGGGCGTGCCACGTCTCCCCAAGTAGGCGCGTGGGCCGTCACAGCGGGAAAAAGGCAATTTTTCGTGTACCGATGGCGATTCAAATTCAAAAACGAAAGGACTCCTGACATCCAACCAATCAGATCACTCTTGAAAGCTGACGTCCTCAACACAATCAAGAGTGGGGGGACTAATGATGAGTCAGGTGCTACCTCATTATGCCACGTCAGTATAAGCCTCCAAATTGCCTAAGTGAGGAGTTGAGGCCCTCGATACGATGATGGCCCTCAAAAGGGCTCACAAGCTGATCTCTCTCTCTCGAGCCCCTCGAGGCACGAGTATACTATCCTGGGGACCCTCGAGATGAGGCGCGGCCCTCGAACGCTCTCCAATCGAGGGCGAGATCCCACACTTAACCGTTGCAAGGTTTGGCATCCAATAGGGATAAATCCAGTTGGCAATCACTGACAGGTGCAGCCCGCTGCCACCTAACACGCCCCAGTGGCACATGGGTCCATCCGATCAGTCTCCAGCGCAGTAAATGCCAAGTCATAAATACAATCCTTGGTCATAAATGCTCAAGATACACATTAATTGCCAACAAGGCCCCTCATTAATGAGAAGTGGGAATAGTCGCTAATAGGATCCATGGAGGGGACAAAAGGCACATACCAGTAGAGCTACTGTCTTGAAAGTGACCGGCTCTCACCAACCATGTCACATCCAGCCTCCTCACTCTCATATAAAAACCCCCATTGGCTCTCCACCCAAGGGTAAGAAACTCATAGTATTCTCACTCTCTTGATAAGCAGATTGGCTTTTGACATGCTATTCATCACCTTCTCCAAATACTGACTTGAGCGTCAGAGAGCCTACGCCGGGGCAAAATCGGTTAGTCTTACGTGCGTTCCTCCCACTTTGATAAGTGGGCCGCCAGCAAGATCATTTCGGAGTTTATCACACCCCAACACGTGGTCGAACCAAGATTCGACCGCATCACTATTTTTTTTATTTATTTAAAAAATAATATTTTTTAATTTTTTTATATAAGTTTTTTAATTTTTTATAAAAAAATACTATTTTTTCAATACCGTTGAGCCGAAGCATTCAAAAAATATTATTTTTTAATTATTTTTTATTTATTTTTAATTTTTTAATTTTTTTGGTGGAATTTTTTGTCGAAAATCCGCCGAAAATCCACCGAAAATCCACCGAAAAATTCAAAAATATTATTATTTAAAATTATTTTTATTTTAAAAAATATTTTTTTTTATTTTTTTAATTTTTCGGCGGAATTTTCCTTCGAAAAATTTAAAATTAATAATTTTTAATTATTTTTTATTTAAAAAATATTTTTATTTTTGAAAATTTTCGGTGGAAATTTCTACCGAAAATCCGCCAAAAACTTCAAAAATATTATTTTTTAAATTATTTTTAATTTAAAAAATATTTTTTTATTATTTTTTATTTTTTCAATTTTTCGGCTGAATTTTCCACCGAAAATCTGCCGAAAAATTAAAAAATATTATTTTTAAATTATTTTTTATTTAAAAAATATTATTATTTTTTTATTTTTGAAATTTTTCGGCGGAATTTTCCATTGAAAATCCACCGAAAAAATTCAAAATTAATATTTTTTAATTATTTTTTATTTATTTAATTTTTCGACGGAATTTTCCGCCTAAAATTCGCCGAAACATGGGCATTTTCTTGTAGCGCAAGATCTCAAAATAAAGAATACATAACTAAGGTTTAGAAAAATAAATTAAATCAGTGATAAAAATCGATCCAACAAAAAAAAAAATACACATTGAGAGAGTTTGGATATATTTTGGAGTCCTTTTTTTTTGGCTTTTTGTTCCACTACCAAAACTAAATGAATAATATTAGTAACAAAATATAAAATGAATAATACAAAAGTTGTCACCAATATTTATATTAAATGTTAATAATTTATATCTTGTCACTAATTGAATTGATTTAGTGACAAAATAAAAATTATTTTGTCACAATATATTGCTCGCTAGTGAGAACAATTAATGTTGTAATTGTCACCATTAACAATTAATGATACGTGTATAGTGATAACTTGGTGACAAAAGAAAATATCACTATAAGTTTATGACAATATTCAATTATTACTAAGTTCACTACATGAAAATACCCCATGTACTAACGAAAATTTTGTGACGGAGAAATTTTGTCACACATTTAAGTTATTTTTTGGTAGATTAATGATAAAATTCAATGTAAGTAGAATTAAAAAAACAATCAGTGACAAAACATTTAGTAACGGAATTGTTATATGCCAAATCCGTTATAGAAACTAAATTTATAGTGTATTGTCACATCACTAAAGGATATGCATTCTTGTAGTGGTTGTTACTAATTATCATTGATGGCAATTAATTAAACACTATGTTGTCACTAATTGATGTCATTTTGTGTCAACATAATTTTTTCTCAAAAAATGTATAAAATTAGTGACAATTTTCTGATTAGCACTTGTCATATTATCATCATTTTACTTATTTTCTAGTAATGTTCCTTTTATATTATCTTTAAATAAAATCTACATTTAATTAGTCCTTATCTCTAAATATCCAAAAATTATTATATTTTTATTAATTTTAAAACTTGCTTATCCATTAATCATAATTTTCTCAAATTTATTCCCTCTTTACTAATTATAAAACTTCCTAATCCCTTAATCATAATTTTCCCTTAGAATTTTGACGTTTTCCATTCTTTCTATTATCAAATATAAGTTACTAAGTTTTATAGTGTACTGTACTTGTTCATCTCTCACCATGATTGTGGGAACCCCACGTTCCCACACAGTTCAAAATTTCTTTACTTATATAAATTGGGTTTCAAAACTTTTTTTTTTTATTTATAATAATTGGGTTTCAAAACTTCAAACCCTATAGATCACAGATATAAATTCAATAGTGATACAGCTTAGTCCTAATCGTGTGCTACTTTTTAACCCAATGCATGCAACAACTACCGCACAATATACCTTGCGCGAGATGCACAAGATAGAGTAAATTGTAATTTTCATCCCGTAAATTGACCCTATTCTATTTTTGGACCCAAAGTTTTGGCCTTTAACGCATTGCATCCCTAAATTGGTTTTTCTTTTTCTGATTTCCTATTGTTTTTTGCTTCAAAAAAGAAAACGCAAACAGAAAAAAGATATCAGTCCCCATTGAGTATTTGGTTAAAAATTAACACAGAAATACACATTTGCCATTAGGATGATTGCAGTATAACTAAGCCCCTGTACTCATAGATATGTGTGAAAAAGCCCTCAAAGCTTTAGGCTTTTTTTTTTTTTTTGATCGATAGCTTTAGGCTTTCTTATTGTACGTTAAAGTTTGTCAAAAATATATATACATGACATATACAAATGTAATAACATATATACAAAAGATACTAAATTTAGAAAATACAATATATATAGCAATTATATTAATATAAATTTATAGTTAAGAAGTACAAAATGCTAATTAATTTTCGAACAAAAACATAACATAAATTGTGATAATACATCAATATAAATTCACTGTAAACTCAATTAACGAATATTATTATTATTATTATTATTATTATTATTATTATTATTATTATCTGAATTTCATAATGTTTTCACTAATACTTTAATGAAGTTCCAAAAATTAAATACACCCACGACATTAATTGTGAGCCCTACATGAGAACATTAATGGCAGTCACATTTCATAAAGTACACACAAATACATTAATTTACTCCCCCTTTTGTTTCAACACTAAAAACAAATTTTCAATTCAGAATCCACCATTATAGGTTGCATTAAATGTGCTCATACTCACAATTTTTGCGGCTCCGAAATGAATTTGTCAATTACAGTCACGTAAAACCCTTAAGTCAGTAAATTGTACATTATCACCATTCTCCCCAAAAGTGTGATGGCCTCAAAATGATCTGAGAACCCAAGTTCCTTTCATGTGATCCTTTTCACAATCTCATACCGTTGCCTGTGACTCGCTTGAATACTATATTCCCCTTTATATACATAGCTTTATGTCTCTAGTTTTCTCCCAACAAAAGTGTTTTTTTGCAGGTATTTGTAGATCAAAGAAATTAAAACTAAGGATAAGAAGATGAAGGGGTCTGTTCGTAAATCAAGATTTGTGTTCGTTGTTCTGATTTTGCTTCCGGTGGCCATGCATGCAAGGAACATTCACAATCTACATCCACGTACGGTATTTTAACTTTTGTACATTTATTTATTTTTGTTAGGCAATGTACGAGGCTGTATTGATAAGTACAATCAAAAATGTTGTACGATTGTGTAACAGAAAATTTGAACTACGAGTTGGGGACCCACCGGGGGGGGGGGTGATATCATATTATTAGTAGAGTTTAAGATAAATAGGGGCAAGGGCACATTTAATACACTTGATCACTACATGAGATCCTCTATTCCAAATCATGTTTCACCTCCTATTCGAATTTATGGATATACGTCAAGTGTAAAGATGTCAGACCAAGTGTATAATTAAAAAAGTAATTTTATACACATAGCATAAATGTGAATTATGGAATAGGAGATGAAATACTATTTTAGAATAGAGGATCATATCCGCTTGATCACAAACCAATACACAAGAAAATATCCCATTAATCAAAGGAAAATGCATCATAGATCTAATGAAATTCATTGTTATGAAACTACGTATTGCAACAAATTTTATTCACCACAAATCCCTCATTGAATGTCTTGTTATTGATTATTACTTAATTTTTTTTAATAGAATGCTGTTATAAATCCATCACATATATGTGATATAGATGATTGGATCTATTTGTTACAAACTTTTCAGTAGTGAGAGGAATACTTTCTTGTAATGGCTTGTATATGTGTATATATATGTATGAAATCTGGAGTCAAATACAGAAATAGTCATTAATATATTCAAATTATGCCTTTGTGATCGATAGAACATATAAAATTAACAGTGAATCAAATTCCTTCTCTAATTATTAATTAATTTAGTCATTTGTTGTAAAATAGTTTTCCAAAGCATATTGATTCAAGATTAATAATGACAATTACTCCCATCATCAAAATAATTTTGGTACTTTGTTTCTTGACAGATCATGGTTCTGTAGTCAAACCTGAATCCTACCGGGTCGACGTGAAGCACAAAAAGGCTGATCCACAGCAGGTTGCCGGGTCAAGATTACCGGATTGTACCCACGCCTGTGGATCTTGTACCCCATGCCGGTTGGTCATGGTCAGCTTTGTTTGCTCATCACTTGAAGAGGCTGAGCCTTGCCCTCTGGCATACAAATGCATGTGCCACAACAAGTCATATCCTGTGCCATGATCATACCACGAAAACTAATCAAGTTTTTATTACTAGCTATCTAAAAATTTAATTTCATTTCTCTGTCACGGATATAGAGTTAGTCCTCTTTCAATAATTTCTTTGTTTTTTTTTTTCAGACTTTTTCTCTAGCTTCTTTTTTTCTTGTTTTTTTTTAGTTAGTTTTTGCATGTAGTTCTTGTTTCTTTTCTTTCAATGTAGACAAGGGTTCTATGTGTCTACCAAAGAGGTCGAGCTAGATGAAGCCATTTTCATTTATAAATCTTTTAATTATAGACATTGTTTTGTTCCATCTTGACTTATTTGTTGAAAATTAAGTGAATAATAATTTAAAAAATAAATAGAGACACAGTTATGTATAGTGCTTAGACCGAAACTTCATTCACTACCTAAGTATATTTCACCCAAGGGTTTTGATCCTGTGAAATATATTTTGTTATTAGTATCACTGAATATAACATAGAAAGAGTCAATAGCATTTTACTACCCTATGTTATTCAAAAAAAGCAAAAAAAACCCTATGAAAAAAAAATTACTTTAAAGAACCTTATAATTTTCAAAATTTGCATAAAATATCCTCGTGTGTTACACGCGCATTGACTGCGAAAATTCATGTATATTAACCCCTTGAAATTACTATTTTATCCTTATATTTAATTTGATCTTCCATCCGAAGCCGTCGTTCAAGCTCTCATCTCCATTGCCAGTCAGAGAACTCAACATCTCCATTGAAAAATAATTTCATAATTTCACCCCATTCAAGTGTAAGTCTGAACCTCTGTTCACCCCCACCCACCCACCAGCGCCGCCTCCCACTCACCACCACGGCAGCAGTCGCCCAGCCTCCAGCCGCCGCGGCGCACTCGCCCAGCCTCCACCCACCGCCGCGGCAGCACTCGACGGCAGCAGCAGCAGCACTCGCTCAATCTCCAGCCGCCGCCTCGCCTCCAGTCGCCGCCGTGCCCAGCCACCCGCAGCCGCACCAGGTTTGTGTGTGTGTGTGAGAGAGAGAGAGAGAGAGTGATTTTAGGTTTTCTTGATTTTGATTGTTTGAATTCCAACTAAGTAATTTTCATTCAAATTAAACTAAACTGAAAAAATTACCTTCTCTCTCTACTTCTTCTCACCCTCCCCAACCCCACTCCCCGTTGCTTACACCTCCCACTCCCCCATCCGGCTAGCCCTGCCCCCACGCAAGCTCTTACCATCGCCCATAGTCCTCGCCACCAACCAAGCTCTCGAGAGAAGTGAAATGGTGTGAATATAGTGAATGCCGGCACCGGCCGGCGGTGATGGCGTCGGCGGCGGCGGCGGCTAGGGACGATAGTGGTGGGGTTAGTGATTATGTATGAGGAGGGCAAAATAGTCTTTTCACGTTTATTTGACTAAAAATCAACCCTGAGGTGCAGTGAGCAAATTTTGAAAGATACGAGGTTTTTTAGGATAATTTTTTTTTCTTAGGGTTTTTTTTGTTTATTAGGTATAATACAGGGGTGCTGTGTGCATTTCTCCCAACATAGAAATACCCAAACCGGAACAATACAAAGTGTTGAGAACTACTCTTATAGACTATAGTGTCATTGATAGAGGTCTGGTACCAATACAAAAGTAATTGGTCCTTAGCACTCTAATTTGTACACTTTTTAAGTTAAACAACTCACAATATATACTCACCCAAAGTCGAGCAAAAGTATAGAAAAGTGAATGAGATGGACTTTTCGTTGTTCAGGTGTCGTGTGCTTTATATAATATCTTCATTTCTAGGCCTCATTTGGCAAATAATCATTTGTAATCAATCTTCCATGATCTCAACGACCAATAAGGGAACAATATGTCTAAATATGGTGTATTCATGATCTCATCAATCAACTACACAATGCACTAAAATCCCTAGATATAATTGCATATGTTCAATGAACCTGAACTAGTTAATCAAGACAACAAGATCTAATAATAAAGAGCTCAAAATCTATCATCATAAAAATTCTATATGTGAAAGTTAACATCCTTAATATTATATGTTTGTTTTTGTTGGCTGTCAAGCTAAGATTTCTTCTTTTTTAAAAAATAATAACAATATTTGAAGAAGTTAAAAGATGATACACATGTAATTTTTAAAATGTCACGTGATCACCGGCACATGCACACTTCGACAACCGATTTGGCGGGAATATCATAGGAGGATGAAGATTGCTAAAACCCCAGCACTAACACAGTGAATTCAAGACTAAATCTGCCAATCCAAGACTAGATGTGCCAAATTAAACTCACTTACATGCCTAAATGTGCTACCCCAAACCTACAAGACTTAAATTGTTGAAAAGACAAAGTTACAGTGTTAGTTTCGCATAGATCCCGGGATGTTCATGCAGCCAAAATATAAAAATTTAATACATAACTATTAGATAAACACGCATCCCGTTACTATCGTGACGCAGATCTTATGCAAACAACAAAACACGTTTAACAAAATTCAAACGAAATTATACCTTTGAGCCATACGTTTGATGTAGGGAATTGCCGTATTCAAATACGAATCCTCCTTTGAGTTTCCACATGATCAATCGAACTGCATCATCGAACTTGTCAACCCAACGACCCAAACGAATCCATGCATATAGGAGCCCAAACGTTCTCTTTCTAAAGATAGTCCACATGAACGAATCTCCTCGGGTTCTCGATTCTATGTTGGAATCGAATCGAAAACTGTTTTTGTGTATATGAAATACTTCTATTCTAACTTTTAGAATAACTCCTAAACTCCTTTAGGAATAAATTGAGAAGGGTGGATATATATTTTGAATCGTATCTTAATCCTATGATCATCGATTGATCAAGAATTAAGAACTTATTAAAGAATAAAGAAGGGGAAAGACAAACGTATCGTATGCTATAGAATGCATGAAAATTGAGAAAACTCTTTTCTCATCTTTTTAATGATGCCTCGTTGGTTTATAAGTTTTCTTGTCACACCACCATTATTCCCATCCATATGTAAATATATACTATTAATGAAAGAGACAAGAATTAGAAAAACTCCTTTTTCTCTCAACACACACCTACACGGATATGTGCCTCATATCATCTATATCTATATATATTTTTACTTTTTCTCACGTGATATATATGTACACACACATATATATATATGATCTATCAAGATATATATAGTATAATATATCTCCTATCTAGATACACGTACAAGTACATATATATATATACTGTTTATATATATAGGCCACATATATAATTCTTCTTATATATGTATAGGCTTATGATATATGTTATATATATATATATATCAAAAATTCTTCTACTCTATTTCAAACTCTTTTAAAATAGATAACCACTTGATTTCTTATTTGATAATGATAAGAATCTCTATTCTTATATTGATCATAGATCAACCAAATCTCTATTTAATTGATTTAATCAAGTAATTCTAAATTAATTGATTCTTCCATCAATTTCACTAAATTGAATTTATCCACCAGATCAATTAATGAGCTTGGGCTTTAATGTCCAATTAAATTAACCATTTAACTTTATTCAATTAAACTAACTATTTAATTGAGCCCACCAATTAACTTAATATATTCTTTTGATTAATTTATATCTAATTAATTAATGGATTGAGCTCTCAAGGCCAATTAAAAATACTCTTTAATTTAATTTAATTAAATCAACTTATTGATTCAATTAAATCCATCAATCAATTAATTTACTTAATCAATCGAATATATTGCATCTCAATCGATTAAATCGACACTTTGATTTAATCCAATTAAGTGTTTCATGTACGTTTAGGAGTTTATCCATTCATTTGTGTGTGACCCCTTAGGTTCACCAATCGATTAGAAATTGGCTCGCAACACATTGCGATATTTTGGATGGTAATTTTATCAATCGATTAATTAAACTCATTTAATTAATCACTTATGAATTAAAACTCGTTCTAATTCATAAAGCCCATCTATTGTGGTCAATGTCCAACAACAAGCCCACGACGCCTAGTCAATAAGTGAAGTGTAATGCGTGAACCTGTCTGCTTATGATTGCCGTGCAAATACATTCCTTCCATTATCTAATCTCCCGATTGAGGTATAGTGTGACGACCCGGTAATCTGTAATATTTAAATAATTGATTTAAAATCTTTTGCTTCTTGTAAATGTTATTATTACTTGTTGTTTTCAAATTTTCGTCTGCTTTTGCGATTAACTTACAATTTGAACGGTAAAGTGTCAATTTTCGAACTTTCTATGCCCTAAATTGCAATTTTCAAAAATATAACTAAAATATTCTTAATTTCTGAGAAATATACATATAATTTCAGATTTATAAACATTAAATTTCATAATTTTGGAATTTTTCTAAATTAATTATGAATTTTCGGATTTTATGCCCAAAAACCCTAATTTATGCCCTAAAACCCTAATTTTCAGTTTTTACAAAATAAATAAATACAAATTCGAATTTTTAATAAAATAAAGATATGATTTCAGATTTTATAAGATGAGGACAATCAAAATCAGATTTTATTAGATTTTATTTGATTTTATTTGATTTTGTGTTAATATTTTATTAAAATATCCTACACTAATACAAGATGAATTTCTTCTAGAAATTGTGCATTTGTGTGGTCTTCCATTCATCTAGATTCATGACTCATGGATTAGGGTTACACCAAGGCTAGAATAGAGGAGGGAGGTGGAAGATTTCATTTAATTTGGCATTTAATTCTATGCCTAGTTGGGAGATTTGCATTAAATGGAAAGATTTGCATTTATTAAACCTTGGTCCCCAAGTCTTGCCTTCTACCCTCATTCTCCACTATAAATAGGACCTCCCACATACTTCTCCACCCCAAAAAACGTCCTCACACATACACACACTATACTCTCTCTATTTTCTTCCACAAACACACAAATCCCGCCTAAAAACACACCCCCTCACTTACTCTACTCTCAACACCCAAAACACTTCTTATGTATAGCCTATCTTCCACCCACATATATGTACACACAAGCCCTTCTATTTTCATCCATATATACCTATAAAGCCTTCTATATCCTCTCTTTTTCCCTAAAAACATTTCAAGGTAGGAGTATTGTTTAATTTCATGAGTAAAGTAGGAATTTAAGTATCTTGTAAGTTTTAGATATTTTATGCTTTCATTTTCATTATAGTATTATGTGAAATTATGTGTCTACGTGCACCTATTCAAACACACACGCACCTTATGGGGTTGAATGATATTTCTACTCAACCGTCGCGTTGACTCCTCCTTTCCAATACTTTTTAGACAGAAATGAGATAGCGGATCAGAGTGGCGCAGCGGAAGCATTTGGAAGCTTTTTACACGATATAGTTACTTTTCTATTCTTTTGAAAATTGTGACTTTTGTATTTTGTACAAATTATATGTGAAAATAATTATTTATACAACTATGAAAATATTACCGTTGCGCGTTTCTATCCAATTTTATTTTATAAATAAAAGGGTATTTTTCCGGGTCGTGACATATAGGATATGGGATTTATCAGAAATCCTTTTAACCTCAATTCTATGGTTCTTATTTATAATTAGTCTTTTCGACAATCGATCTAGAAAACTTATTTCTAAATCATTGTCTTCACTGTGGCCACGGATTTCCGTACACTAGTTAAAATAGAACACATAAGAGATTCACTCGCTCTGCAAGGTGAGCAAATGGATTCTTTATCGACTCTCACAAACCTTCATACATGAAAAATCTATACCCAACATAGGCGCCATAAGACCGCCACGAGACCGGTGCCTATATCAAAGTATAAATTCATACGTACAAGATTACTATGGAGCCTCAAGTCTAAGGGCTAATTAATGCACACCACAAGCTGAGAAACTATCCCAATTTAATGTGCAACTAGTGCTCCCATTTAGGTGTTTCTCGGTGGGATCCTCAATGAACTCATTCTCTAATGAGCATCTACTTATGCATACGAATGTCTCTACATTCAATGTCTACGAAACAAGACATCCTCCCATTTGAGATATGTCATAAGTACAAGTCTTAATTTGAGTCATGTTAATGCTTCTGGTATTTGTTAGACTCTTCGACTTGGAGTAATTTAGATCACGCCTTAGAGACATGTTTCAAGACCTCCATCTCTATGCGAGGCCAAGTTCCATAGCCTTATGTGATCTAGGAGCTTCAACCATATGTGTATAACTTACAAATCATGATGAAGGTGGCCAAAAAGTATAAACTTTTATTTCTATTATTAATCCAAAAGACTGTTTGTTACAAAAAGTATTTAAAAGCATCGCCAATCTCATTGGCTTGCCGGGCACTACTCTAACATACAGGATAAAGAGTAATTTTAACAACTTTTCATATCTAATTTCATAGTGTCATGTTTTCTTTCTTAGTGGGTACATCCATTGCCTGTTCCATCACGATAGTGTGTCACGAACATGAGTATGAGATGGCACCGGAGCAAACATATCTCGGGAGTTTCAGTGTTGCAGTCTAATTTATTAGCCCAGAACATCGATACGAAATGGAACACTGGAGAAATCAGCTATTACGATGAAATCTGGCGACAAAGTCAGCCATTTCCACTAAATCCAATGAGAAATCAAACGAGCAAGTTAAGATCTATTGTGTTTAAATTTGTTAAGAAATTCAAGAAATCATTTTTTTTTTTTTTTGTTTGTTTTAACTCTGTTGAAAAGAGTGGAGTAGGAAACTAATTTTTATGCCCAACTATGCCAAAATGTGTGCAGTGGAGTGAGGGTGTGGTGAGAGAGTTTACATGCCTAAATGTGTGATCCCCAAACCTACAAGGCTTAAATTGTAGAAAAGGCAAAGTTACACGATAAAGAGTAATTTTAACAACTTTTCATATCTCATTTCACAATGTCATGTTTTCTTTTTTGGTGGGTACATCCTTGTTCGCTTGTTCCACCACGATAGTGTGTGACGAAAACGAGTATGAGGCAGCGCAAGCGAACAAATCTCAAGAGTTTCAGTGTTGCAATCTAATTTATTAGCCCAGAACATTGAGACGAAATGGAACGCTAGAGAAATTGGCCGCTACGATGAAATCCAATGAGAAAGTCTGTTACGATCCAAAAAAATACCCTTCATATTTTATTACAATAAATAATTTAGATAAAAAAATTTACAAAATACAAAAGTTAAAATTTAAAAAATAATACAAAAGTAACTGTAAAAGCATCATAACGCCCGATGGTCTTTCGCTGCGCACTTTGATATAACATCTTTGCCTAAAAGAATGCTCATAAAATATGTCAACACCACGGTTGAGTAGAACTATTACTCAATCACATAAGGTGCAAGTGTGTGAAAATTGCACATAAACATGTAAAATCACATAATACTCTCGGTTCGTCACATACAGTAACGCAATGCCTTATAACTCCTACCATGATCAAACAATCCAACCGAGTCACTTCGTGATTCCACCAATCCCGATCGAATCACACCAGTGGTTATAACTTGAGTATACGCTGAAGCCTACAACCCACTCTCACATGGAACGCTCCTTCCATATGAGGAGAGATTAAGAGATGGAGGGTTGGAACACTTACTACCAGCATCTCTAATGGAATGTCTCGGCGGAACTCAGACACATCCATTCCAGAAATATTTTGGGCCCAGCACACAATTGAAAAATAATTGTTTCATAACACATAGATCTTAAAGAGCATAAATAAACATATCATGTTCATGCATGTACCTTTATGAAAGCATAATAGCATGAAAACATTATCATGATATTAACATGCATAACAAATAATTTGAGGCATAAAATCTTAAAAATGTGAACATAGGCAATCACTTGGTATTTTACCATTATTTCAGTATACCCAAGTTAAAGCCTTTTCATGAAAACAATTTAAGACTCTTTTGCCTAACTACTTATGAGAAAGGTAATAATTCTACCTTTTCAAATATTTTTCAGGGAAAAAGAGAGTATATAGAGGGCTTATTAGGTATATATGTAGGTAAAAAGAAAGGTTTATATATATATATATGTGTGTGTGTGTGTGTGTGTGTGTGTGTGACACCCCGCTCGCTAGGATCATCCTATTCGAGCAGGGCTCACTTAACGGTCTTATTGAGTACCATTTTTTTTCCAATCGGTACGCAATACTTGCAACTTATTTAGTACTGCCCAACAATAAAATCGAGATAAACAAAAACGCAATTAACTTACATAGAATTGTAAGGTACAACTATCCAAGTACAAAACTTTAACTAGTGATTTTCCATTTTCTATTAAATAAGCCAGTCTGCTATACAGGATAAACAACTATGTGCTAATGATTGGTAAAGCTCCAATCCCCTTAACCGAGTCCCCTCAATCTATTTTCCTGAAACTGAGGCAATGAATAAAAAGAACTTGGGGTGTAAGTCCAAACGACTTAGTGAGGCGAGAAATATACATACATATATATATATAAACTGAAAATAAGAGTCATAAACCAACAAAATAATGAATAATAAAAAATCCACATACACAAACGTGAACAAGACGGATGGTGAGTTATAAACAGAATCTCTAACCTTATTACTATCCAAAACAGATAAATATATCATAAAATCTTTATCCCTCCCCTTTGTGTCAAGAAGTGACATTGACAACAGTAAACGATAAACGGTAAATGGTAAGTGTACCATGTGCCCGTGCAATACACTGAGTCAATCCCTACTACAATTAACCTTCAACTATATGTAGGAATCAGGTCTAATAGAATGGTATCACTTAAAAAGATTCTATCAACGGTTCGTTCCGCCCGATATTCCCTGCTCACATGTACCTGGGCCCAAATTTTCCAAGGGCGTCCCCAAGGGCATTAATAGATCATATCAAGATAAAATGGCTCACAAACTTTCAATAAAGTAATAGCTTATTTCCAACACCAGGGATACATTAAAACATAATTAAAACATGATATCCCAAGAGTGTCAACAAATAATTGTGAAACAGACATAACTGAAAATACTAGAAATGAAATACTTTTCGGGTATAACTTGACTTATAATTCAGAAAAATATTTTGTTGAAACGTAGAGAGTAAGATATAATTCCAAAACATTCAGATAACATAAATCAGACAAGATAGGCCATACAAATAATATTTATAACACATAGTTCAATGCCCTAGCAAGAAAGATAAAAGGCACTTACCTTAGGAATTTATCAAGTTTATAGATTTGTTTTGGCTAGATCAACTTGACTTTCTCCTTCAAGAGTGTTTGAGGGAAATAAGGGAGTATATAAAAGGCTAATAGGTATACATGTGTAAAAAAAGAAGGGTTTAATGATATATATGTGTGTGGAAGATATGCTATGAATAGAGAGTATTTTATATGTTGAGAGTGGAGTGAGTGTGGGTGTGTATTTTTAGACAGAATTTTTGTGTGTTGGGGGGGGGGGGAATGAAGACAATGACCCCTTTTTTATAGAGTTTAGGGCAAGAAATATGATTTTTTATAATGTAAGGTCAATTTATAAGACAAGATAGGATAAGATAAGATATAATAGGATAAGATAGGATAAGATAAGATAAGATAGGATTAAGATAGGATAAGATAGGATAAGATAAGATAAGATATGATAGGATATTTTAATAAAATATGAACACAAAATCAAATAAAATCAAATAAAATCTGATATTTATTGTCCTAATATTATAAAATCTGAAATCATATCTTTATTTAATTAAAAATTCGAATTTGTATTTATTTATGGTTGTAAAAACCAAAAATTAGGGTTTTAGGGCATAAAATTAGAGTCTTAAGGCCTAAAATCCGAAAATTCATAATTAATTTAGAAAAATTCCAAAATGATGAATTTTAATCTTTATAAATCTGAAATTATATGTATATTTCCCAAAAACTAAAAATGTTTTAGTTATATTTTCGAAAATTGCAATTTAGGACATAAGATTTCAAAAATTGTGTTAGAATGTCAAATTCGTTTAAAATTTGAAAAATCATGTAATTATCACCTCACATAATTCACATATAAAAGAAGGATCATACAAAACATGAAATATTAGTAAGCATGTGCGTATATTATAAGAACCGATTTTTATGTCGTTGCTAGACCAAAAAAATCAGGATGTCACAATATGGGCAGAAGATATTCAATAAATATAGAGTGTTTTGTGTGTTTAGAGTAAGGTGAGTGTGGGTGTGTGTGTTTTAGGCGGGATTTGTATGTAAGTGTGTTTGTGTATGTTGTGTGTTGAAAATGGAGTTGGAATTGTGGTCTATTTATAGAGGAGGAAGAGAAGAAATATCTAATATTATAACAAAATAAGTATGTATACACATCACTACAAAAATTACCTAGTATATATATATATGTGGATATGTGTGTGTATATGTAGATATATATATATATATATATATCACCAAGTATATATATATAAATATATGCAGACATGTGTGTATGTGTCATATATGAAAAACAATATATATATATATATATATATATAGATATGTACGTGTGTGTGTGTGTGTGTGTGGGTTTATAAATATAAAGACATATGTGTGTGTGTGTGTTTGTGTGGATGTAAATGTAAATATGTATCACAATAATACAATAAATAATTATTATATTAATTTTGTAATTATCTTTGGAAAAGAATAATTGTTAAATAAATTTTCCAAAAAAAATATTAATCACAATTCAAAATTAATACTTTAAGGTCTAAGTTATAAAATAATCTTAAAATAATAATTTAACTAATAATAAAATTCAAAAATAATTATAAATAAAATTTCAGGAATTTAAATATTTTACATCAAATAATTTGCATATTTTAAGTGCTAAGAAAACAAATGAAGCGGTTGCAAAGGAGGCAACACTAATGCTGCTAAAGACACACTCCGCACCGTGGCGATTGCTTAACCTCCTCACTCGGATACGTAATCTCATGGGCAACATGATTGTCCAAGTCACACATGTTTATCGGGAGAGTAATCAAGCGGCTGACTTCCTTGCTCATTTGGCATGTGACACGGCTTCTTCAACGGTTCTTCTTCCACATACATTTCCACGACATCTCCAAGGATTTATCCGCATGGACCAGCTAGAGCTGCCTAGCTTTAGACATAGGACCAAATTTCTTTGATGTTTTTGTTTGGTTTTGATCTTTCGGTTGTATACACTATAAAAAAAATGGCCTTTTGTAATGAAAGATTTTATTACTAGAAGTCTAATTTTTGTTACTATAACGTTTGGTAATGAATGTTTTTGTTATCAAAAATCATCCCATAAAGCCTGACGCTAAAAGTTCGTGTAACGATTTTTCAGTTTTCATTACAAATGTTTTTGTAACGAATTACTTTTTCCTCACAAGAAGTCTTTTTTGTGACAAATAATTTCGTCACTAAAAGTCATCACTATATGTTAAAAAATGTTGACCTGCACACCCACCCAAGAGAACAGCTTGACCTCAAGCATGATTTGGCAAAGGCCTACCACCACGCCACCTGCTATGTTGTTAGCAAAGTTGCTGTTTTGTTATACGTATTTGATATCTATATCCATTAATTAATTAATTAATTTGTATTAATTAGATAAATTCAAACAATTATAAAAGCTCTATTTGTTAAAATGCGTACTATATCCTATAAAGTACTTGTACGTATGAATTATTAAAAAATATTTTTATTTCATACAAATTCTGAACTTGGTGAATAATATTTGTAACTTTTAATATACCATATTTTGTATCATACTTGATAAAATAATATTTTCATTTTCTGAAAAAATTATTAAATTCGTTTCAAAATTTATGATATATAAAATATTTATTGGTATAATATATCAAATTTTATGAAAATTATAAATTGAATATCATATAAAAAACAAATTTATAATACTTCATAAAAATATTAATAATTATATAAATAATTCTATAAAATTTATATGATAATTAAAAATTAAATAATTTAATCAATAGTTTTAAATAATCTTTTTTCATTATATATATTATATAAAAAAAACATAATTCATGTGAACATAATATTAAAATAATTTATATGATAATTAAAAATTAAATAATTTAATCAATAGTTTTAAATAATCTTTTTTCATTATATATATTATATAAAAAAAACATAATTCATGTGAACATAATATTAAAATAAGTCATATTTTTACTCTCGAATATATTTTACATCCATATTGTTCTCGTACTTTTAATAAATTGTATAATAGCCGTTTGCATAATATTTAGCTAATTTTTTAACCGTAACTTTTGAAAAATATTTTTAATATATACGTACGTGTTGAACGCTGAATATTTTACCCGTTCGGTATTTAATTATAACTAAGAATATGTGTGGCTATATATATATATATATTAAATTATGTGACAAATTTTATTAATCTTATTAATTTTTGTATTTTTTAATTTATTAATAGTTGATTGTTTAGCCATTATAAAAATACATAGCTAAAAGTCAAAAATTACAAAAAAAATTGTAATGCCCATCCAAACACAATTTTTTCCTCTAAAATGTGATTTTTTTTAAAAATTAAATGTTTCTTCTCTGAAAAAGGCCATCCAAACGGGTTTCAATAGTCTATTGACATCAAAGACACAAAGTGATTATTTAAAAAGCTTAATGCTCTATAAAAGATTATGTATTATAAATTGTGTCTAAAGTTTCATAACAAATTTCAAAGTAGTCACAAACAAAAACTATTTTTAGTGACAACATTATACTATTCATAATAAATATTTCCATTTGTTACCCAAAAGTAATTTTTTGTAACAATACTTTATTTTCTGTAACAAACATCCTTTGTTATCACTAAAGTTTGAGTTTTTTGGTAACAAACTATTGCCTTTCATAACGAATTATATTTATCATCACTAAAAAGTAGCATTTTAGTAACGAAATCATAGTTTGTCACTAAAAACGTAATTTTAGTGACAAAATATATATTTGTTACAACTATTTGTTACTTAAAATGCATTTTTTGTAGTGATAGTTTTGAGATTGGTCGGTTGCATTTCATATTCCAAACGTATGTATAATTCTTTGATTATTGATTAATTAAGGGGGGGGGGGGGGGGGCTACGAAAACCCCACGGCGGACACGTGCTGGTTTTTCCAAAAAAAAAAAAAAACAAATGAAGAAATACTCACATTTTATAGAATGCATGTAGTGTAATGCACATTTATTCATAATTAAATCCTCTATATATAAAATAATAATTCACATAATAAATGTCACATAATTCATAATTCCAAATATTATGGAGGAGCATGCAAACCCCACATGGATGTTCCCAATGATGTGGATCTAACCAGGTCGCACCACCTGGAAAATAAGGCTATCGAAGTTGCTACTACCAGACAACGATGCGTGTGTCCCTATAAGCTCAGATCTGATTAGATAGCTCTTCCATGGAGCCTCTACCAAAGAACCTTGCCGAATCACTATTCTAACTCCACTATTCTCTCCTCGAAGATGCAACGCGTGCTCCATCCAAAGACCTGCCCCTCATCTAGGTGGTCCCCCACCTTCTTCTCGGGATGGTCCTCTGTACAATAGTTTCTGACATACCCTTGCACCTAAAGTCACCACTTCATTATATTAGACGAATATTCCTCGTACGAACGCCGAGAATGGGATTCGTCAATCCTAATCCAACTTGTTCTCTCTCCAGGCCAAATATAAATAAGGTTTCTACTATTCACAAGGTATGACTTGTATTCTTCTACTATAACTTCTACAGTACATTACATCACCTTCCGATTACTTGCTCGAATTCCACTGACTTGAGTGTTGGAGGTCGTTGCCTGAGAAACTAATGGCTAGACTCATGCGTATTCAATCCTTGCAGAGTAAGGACCTAACCAACTACCTAATGACACATCGTCGAATGGAGTAGCATATGCTCGAAGTCAACTTTTCGACCATAGCATTTTGGCACTAGAGGAAAGGCCTCTTGTTTTTGCAAGTGAGAATGGTCAACACACGCAAAACCACTACAAAGCTCGCGAGTACTGCGGACCCCGCAACTATTTTAGCCTTCGACAATGCTGTGGAGCATGACAGCACTTCACTATCACCTTGGCCTCCTCAGCCTAGGATGGTCATCCTCGGGGTACAGTTGGGTCAGAATTTGGGGGTTATCACAACCGATCAATTCAACTCCGTGAGTAGGAGGAATCCAGACCAAGCACCACACGCTCCACTGCTAGAGGTTCCTACCCCAAGGAACTAAGTTCACCCTCCATGTGTCATTTGCCATGACAACACCGAGGGATGACCGTCGAATCCAGGATTTGATTCCACTTCCACCTTTCCAAGAGCCGAGGAGAGTAAAGAGAGTCCCGCCCCCTCACCTAGCTGAACAGTGGCGGAGTCGTTAGTTGCCGCCTCGACGGGACACATGATGAGGACAACTCGGGAGTAACTAGAGGAGATTTCCTACCGGGCCATCGAACTATAGAGGTTGATCGATGAGGTCCGTAAGGGAGAAAGAGCCCATGAAGATGTTGACGAGCTCTCCCACCAAATGGATGACTTATACCGGTGCCTTGATGAAATCTCTGAGCTCTCCCATAAGGTTCTACTCGAAGGGGCTTTCTGCC
>JAOWBU010000828.1:0-25000 GCA_026212405.1 Petrea volubilis
GTTAGTAAAAGCGATGTCGTTTCAGAGTAGGGAAGAACTCTGTAAGCCGTACATGTGGCTGGATAGAAAAGGATCTAGAGGGGTTCGCTGTTAGTTAGAAGAGGGTAGCTTAAATACCAGGCATGTAATTCACTTTGTCAGTTTTTTGGATCAATAACAGAATTCTGATGTCCCTCCCAAACTCTCTCTCTCTCTCTCTCTCTCTCTCTCTCTCTATCCAGTTACTTCGTAACATTTGGTATCAGAGCGTAAATCTGGGACGCAAGAAGAAGATGATGACGCATTCTGCTACCGCCGGAACTACCGCTGAGTCTGAGAATGATCCGGTCGAGCAGCGATTGCGAGATAGGTTCGCAAATCAACAGGAGATGGAAGGAAAGTTGCGTGGCGAATTCCAGGCGGAGATCGGGAACTTATCCAGAAAAATGGAACAAATGATCAAACAGATGGAAGAATTGGTTAAGAAAACCGTTGCGGATAAAGGTAAGGAACCGTTATTTCCTTCTACTTCATTTCCGCCGTTGAACTCGAGGTTTAGGAATGAGACTGGAGTGTTGTCCCCTTCCCCGAGCCCGAGCCCAAGCCAGAACCAAAGGAACCAAGAACATGTAGTTGGAACTGCTCACCGTAATCCTAAGCTGGAATTTCCAAAATTTAATGGGGAAAACCCGAGTGTGTGGATCCGGAAGTGCAATAAGTATTTTCTCATGAATCCGATGCCAGATTATGAGAAAATTGTGTTAGCTTCGATGTACAAGGAGGAAAGGGCTGACTATTGGTATGGGGATTACATTGAAGGAAGGGAAAATATTGGCTGGTTGCAGTTGACGGAGTTAGTACTGGATATATTTGTTGCTCCTGGGGGTGAGAATCTCATCGGAGAGTTCAATAAGCTAAAACAGGAGACAACGGTAGAAGAATACCAGTCCAGGTTCGAGGAGTTGAAGTCTTTTATGATGAATATTAACCGGTCCTTGACACTGGATTATTTTGTTCAGAGTTTTTTGAGTGGCTTGAAAGAAGAAATTAAGCCAATGGGGCAGATGTTGAAGCCTATTACGTTGCTCCAGGCTGTCCCAATCACGAGAATGCAGGAGAATCTGCTAGAGGTCAGTGCTAAAGCCACCAAATCCCAGCTTAGGCCTCTGTCCTTCCCAAAAATGAATAAACCTCCTCAGCAAGCCCCATTGAGCAATAAACCCGTGCTTCCTGATAAATATCCACCTCTAAGGAAATTGAGCAGGGAGGAGATGGAGTCCAAAAGAAAACAAGGCTTGTGCTTCAATTGTGACACGCCTTATACGTTTGGACATCAGTGTAAGCGATTGTTTGTTTTGATGGTAAGAGGATGTGGACAGTGAGCTTACAAGCAGCGAGCTAGAAGATTGTGGGATGGAAGAGGCTTTACAAGTGTCATTTCATGCATTGGCTGATCACGCAGCCCCGGACACTATCATTGGAAGGTATGGTGGTCAGTCCATCAACATTCTAGTCGACACGGGGAGCACTCATAGCTTTCTAAACAAGGAGACTGCAAGGAAGTTGAAGTGTGAAGTGGTGGAAACTAGTCCATTGCTAGTAATGGTTGCTGATGGTGGGAGGATTGAGTGTAATTCAAAATGTCCTGAGTTTGCTTGGAGTATGCAAGGTCACAAGTTTACAGCAAATCTGAGATTGCTGGGGCTAAGGGGCTGTGATGTGGTCTTGGGAGTGGACGTAATGAGGAAATGGGGGCCGGTGTTTTTTGACTTTGAAAAGCAACGAATCACTCTATATTTTGATGGTCAGAAAGTGTGTCTGGGGGGATCTCAAGGCGAAGCCACATTCCAGATGATGACTGGAATAGAAATAGAGAAAATGATCATGAAACGTAAAGGGGAAGTGGATGGGTATCTCTTTGTGTTGGACGCACTCGACACCATAGAAGGACTACAAGAAGAATGCCAACAGTTGCAGCCACTTCTAGCCGAGTTCAAGCAGGTGTTTGCGGAACCCAAGAGGCTACCTCCGGCAAGATCACATGATCATGCCATTAATCTGAAACCAGGCACGGAGCCTTGTGAACTTCAGCCCTATAGATATCCACATATCCAGAGGAAGGAGATTGAACGACTAGTGGAGGAGATGCTGAGTTCGGCCATAATACAACCGAGCACAAGCCCCTACTCCTCGCCCGTTTTGTTGGTGAAAAAGAAGGATGAGACTTGGAGATTCTGTGTTGACTATAAGGCTCTAAATGCGGTAACAGTCAAAGATGGATTTCCCATTCCCATAGTGGATGACTTGCTAGATGAATTGGGGACGGCAAGGGTGTTCTCTAAAATTGATTCGAGCCCGCTATCACCAAATAAGGGTGAAGCCAAGCGATGTGCACAAAACTGCATTCGCAACTGTGAATGGCCACTGAGTTTAAGGTCATGCCGTTCGGCCTAACAAATGCACCTGCAACCTTCCAATCACTAATGAATGATATTTTTAGGCCTTACTTGAGAGTCTTCGTGTTGGACTTTTTTGATGACATTTTGGTCTATAGTGCAAGCATGGTGGAGCATGAAAGACACTTAAAGGTAGTTCCGCAGTTACTGCACGATCACCGGTTGTTCGCTAAGGAATCCAAATGTGCCTTCGGTAGGGAGCAAGTAGAGTATTTGGGACGTAATCGGTAAAGGCGTAGTAGCGGCAGAGCCGGGAAAATCAAAAGCATGGTTAACTGGCCCATTCCTAATACGGTCAAACTGTTGCGGGGTTTTTTGGGCTTAACTGCATATTATAGAAAGTTCGTGAGACACTATGGAGTTATCGCTAAACCATTAACACAGCTACTCAAGAAAGGGCGATTCCATTGGGATGACAAATCGAAGCCTTTGAGTTGCTTAAAGCAGCCATGATTTCAGCCCCAGTGTTACAGCTTCCAAATTTTGAAGGTCTTTGTATTGGAGACGGATGCTTGTTACAATGGCATTGGGGCGGTGTTAATGCAAGAGGGACACCCCCTAGCATTTTTGAGCAAGGCCTTGGGACCGAAGAACCTGGGGATGCCTATATACGAAAAAGAATTCTTGGCTATAATCATGGCTGTTAATAAGTGGAGGCCATACCTGTTGGTGTGAGAATTTGTGATCCGGACTGATCAACAAAGCTTGAAACACCTCTTAGAGCAGAAAATCACTACCCCTCTGCAGCAAAAATATATGACAAAGTTGTTGGGGTATACTTATAGAATCGAATACAAAAGGGGTAAGGAGAACATGGTAGCCGATGCCTTGTCCAGGGTAGCTACGAGTCAGCCCGTATTGGCCATAATCACCGCAGTGCAACCCACATGGGTAGAAGAGCTCAAGCACTCATATGAGGGGGATGAGTTGGCTCAAAAAATGATAGCCGAATGCGTCTTGGAGCCTTATCAGGTTTCCCTGTTTTCTTATCAAGGGGGTTACCTGAAATGTAAGGGAAAATTATATGTGGGTACTGGAGGGGCCTTGAGGAAGCATGTTATTGACCAGATGCATGCCTCAGCAGTAGGAGGGCATTCGGGTATCCAGGGTACTTTTCAGAGAGTAAAAACCACCTTCCTTTGGCCTGGTATGCGAGAGGATGTACACCAACAAGTGTCTCAGTGCGCACTTGCCAGAGAACCAAACATGAAACCTGCAAAACTCCAGGGCTTTTACAGCCTTTACCAGTCCCGAACAAGTCATGGGAGCACATTACGATGGATTTCATAGATAAACTGCCCGTTTCGGGGGGAAAGAATGCTATTTGGGTAGTTGTGGATCACCTAACCAAGTATGCACACTTTATGCCACTTGTGCATCCTTATACAGCCTCCACCATAGCCAAGCTCTTCCCTAGATAACATTTACAGATTACATGGCCTTCCAGCTACTATCACCACGGACAGGGACAGGGTCTTTGTGAGCCAATTTTGGCAAGAACTTTTCAAGTCTCTCGGAGTCAAGCATCAGCTTAGCACTGCCTATCATCCTCAGACGGATACGCAAACGGAGAGGGTGAATCAATGCTTGGAAAACTATATTCGATGTATGTGCGGTCAACAACCGAAGCAGTGGGCCTCGTGGGTGTCCATGGCGGAGTGGTGGTATAACACTAATTACCACACGGCGATTGGCAGATCACCATATGAAACATTGTATGGTTTTGCTCCCTTACACTTTGGGATAGGGCCTCATTTTCCTTTGCAAGTCTCTGGTGTGGAAGAGCTGCTTAAAGATAGACAGTATATGATGGAGGAAATCAAAAAACTCCTTGTGAATGTGCAAAATAGGATGAAGCAAATGGCTGACAAACAGAGGAAAGAGAGGGAGTTTCAAGTTGGTGATTGGGTTTATCTCAAACTCAAGCCGTTTCAACAGTACACTCTTCATACCAGTGCTCTCTGGAAAGGGTGGGATGATGTCACCAAACGCTTTCCATTTTTTCAGCCTTGAGATAAGACTGAAGTAAGAAGGGGGGAATGTTATAACTGTCAAGAAAGCGCTATTACAGAGAAGTAGCGTTCTTGTGGATAAGCGTATTTGAATTTCTTGTAGAGAACGACACCGTTTGGGTTAGTAAAAGCGATGTCGTTTCGGAGTACGGAAGAACTCTGTAAGACGTACACGTGGTTGGACAGAAAAGGGTCTAGAGGGGTTCGCTGTTAGTTAGAAGAGGGTCTGGAAAAGCTTAAATTCCAGGCATGTAATTCATTTTGTCAGTTTTTTGGATCAATAACAGAATTCTGATTTCCCTCCCAAACTCTCTCTCTCTCTCTCTATCTGGTTTCTTCGTAACAGTTGTTTATCCAAGAAGGGTAATTAAAATACCCAAACATTAAAACAAACGTCTATCTTTCAATCAAACGTACCATATTCAAACTCGAACTATACACTATAGAAGAAGCACGAAGGTTAGCATAGCACATTGCCCCCTCTAAAGTCCTCCAGATAACTATCTGCTTAAATATAGGTAATGCGCATGGTGTAGCACTGAAAAGTGAGTCATGTCAATTCCAGTAGTCTTGACTTGAACTCGAACTGGAAATAGGTGTTAGAAGACTCACCAGCTAAGAACCCCTCTCAAGGCTAACCATAGGTGTGTCAAAGCTCATCATCCTTTCAACTCTTTTATATAGGTTAATTTGTCATATAGTTCCACTAAGAATGATATGCTAATAACTTTATGCATGAGAACCACAAAATTCTTCCAAGAACGGATTCTTCAACATGAAAAAGATTTGATAAGATCTGCAGCGGTAATTGTAGTTATAAAATAAATTTGTTAGAAGATCTAATAGAATATTTGGTAAGTCAGTATATTATGGTAGGTTTAGGATTCCTATATCAATTAGGATTCTAATATTACCTTGTTACCTTATTTCTAGCTTGCTTAGAACTCTTGTATTCTTCTATTCCAATCTCTATATAAAGGAGATAGGAGACTATGAATAATACATGAGCATATTTTTCTCTTCCAAGATGGTATCACAGCAGGTTCATTTTTCTCTTCCAACATGGTATCATAGCACGTTCGAAAGAAGAACAAAAACAAAAAAAAGGAAGTAGAAACATTTGTTGACGCCTCTTCTTCCCGTGACCCACCCTTCCCTATTGTCATTGCTATTGAATCTTCTCGAAACGTCTCCACACTACTCACCCCTCCTCCTTGTCATTGCTATTGAAACTTCTCCAAACTACCTACCTCAACCCAATTGCTACACGTTTTTTACAGCCTCACCAAAATTTTCTCAATTTCTAGATTCTTTTTCTTTTTTTTTAACCCACCCCCTCATGTTGAAAAAGAAAGAAAAGAAAAAGTCTTTACTTTTTTTTTTTTTCATGTCTATCATAACTTTCCAAGCAATCTCAAAACTTTCTCTATGATTTTTGTCGTTCTTTTACACCTATGTGCTACTCTTTTTTCTATGTGGTACTCTTTTCTCTTTTTTTCTATTAATTCACCAATACTGTCACAATTATATTGTGATTTCTATCATGATTATGTCATGATTTTCTCCTGTCACGCTTGATATCGTGATTACTTTATCTACTCCTGTCACTGGCAAACTGTGATTTTTGTCACGACTCGATTGTAATCTTTTGTCTTGTTTTCACAATTATCTATCATAACTATGTTGTGATTTTCTCCTGTCTCGGTTAATATCATGATTCTTTTATCTGCTCGTCACAGGTAAACTGTGATTTCTGTCACGACTAGATCGTGATCTTTTATCTTGTTGTCTTTCTCACTGTCATGGCCAACCATCCAACAATTTTATAGTGTGACTACTTTTGGAGATGATAACCATCCAACAATTTACCATGCTCTCTCCAAGAATCTAGCAAGGGAAGCCCATAGAAGGATTCAAAATTTTACTATGTTTACAATCAAACTCTAAAATTCCAACAACATAATAAAAGATGATTTCATAAACAAAATAAACTATGAAAAATTAAAACAAATAAATAAAGCAAGCGATACTTAAGAAAAAGAGAACAGAAAGTGATCATACCTGCTTTTGATGAGAAAATCCTCTATTTGATCATAGAGAATGGAAAGACGCTCAAAATGAACATGCCCACATATCTTATGAAAATCGAAGTGCAGATATCTGCAAAATGTTGTGGGGTTGGGATTTTACCATATCACATCCATGTAATCAATGACTAGTAAAATGATGAGATAAAAAGAAATATACCTCATATCATCACTGACTATAGATTGCATTGCACTTCCAAATCTTTCACATAAGTGTCCCTCACCACCATGCTGTTAGAAGTTCAGAAGATAAGGTCAAGAATACCAACAAACATGAAACTGTATCGCATGAGAAGTAACTGGTGTGGGGACAAGAATGACGTTACAACCCAAAAAAGAAAAACCAACTTAGACCTAAAGTATCTATACAATATTTGGAACTTCTTCAACAGAACCAATTGGGGACCATCACGTTCTCAGTTTGAAAACAAGGGGCTAAACTTTCTGTGAGTTTGAATTAGTTGTTAAAGAATAATGGGAGGAATTTTACCAATCACTTGCCAAGTTTGTGTTTACAAGAGTTGGAAGTGTGGACAAAGTACGTTTCAGGATCTTCCGTCTTCATGAGAGAAAAATGCCATCTTGGCAAACTCAAATCTTGTGGAAGGTATCATGTAACTGGAAGACATTCCATGCAGCAAATGGGTCAAAGAAAGAGATTGCAACACAATTTTTTCTTCATGGGATTGTTTTAAGTAATATGAGAAGAATCTTATTAAAGAGATGGGAACTAGCTCAGTTGGGTTAATTAGAAAAATCAGAACAGATTGCAGCTGAGTTGACAAGTTTATGATCTCTTATACGGTATTAAAACTAGGGTAAACCCTTGTTTATGATTTTCTGTCGGCTGGAAGAGTTACCAGAGGATTGAAAGCAAGGAAAGCTGCTTCCCTCTAGGTGGGTGCATTACACTTGACTACTACTTGACTAATATTAGCATTTGGCAGAAAATCACACCTTACCAGTCTTTGACGCAAGGCACTAGGTTTGTGATCAATCTTGGGTTGGAACATCCAGAGAGATTGGCATGGAAGCTCTTAGTAACTTATTCAGGTGTACAGAAGGCACATATCTTTAGGGACTGCCACTTGATTAAGAGTAACATTTTGCAGAAACTCACTCCTTGGCACTCTTTACTGCAGGGTACTATTCTTGTTTAAGATCTACCTTTCGTGGGGCGCCACTGTAATCTTGTGGCTTAATAAAGTTTATTACCGTCAAAGTATTAAAAGGGGGCGAATTACGGTCAGAGCCCCTGAGGTTTAGCACAATTATTAAAAAAACCCTACATTTTCAAAAATTACCCTAAGCCCCTGACTTTTTAACTCCATTAATCCAATGTGTCCTTCCATCAATAACCATTGGGGTTCTGGATGGATTCCATTTAACAGAAGTTAGGGCTTTCCTACAATGCCCAAAAGGGGTGTATCGTAAGATTTAAAATTCAAAAGGTTGTAGAGATGCTTACCAATATAAATTATTCATTTCATTTGTGAAAAGTATAACAAATATCTAGTTAATGCTTTATTCATTTAAATTATTTAAATAAATTCAACTTATTTATTTAAATACACTTAAAATTTTATTTATGGTAAAAATATTTTATGTCATGAGCTTAATGATTTATTCTAACGTGCTGTTCCATAATCTTACATGATATGATATAGATTTGATTATTTTATTTTAAACCATCTAAATGATTTGTTATATTAAAAATAGATTTAAATATATTATACAACAAAAAATTTATTTTGTTAATAATTATTTATATGTAATATAAAATAACAGACACATAATTTCTTTTGTTTTTTTTACTCACTCTCTCTCTCTCTCTCACACACACACACACAAAAATATTCTCATCTCCTTTCTCCATTCCCATCAACCCAACACCACTCACCCCCGCTGCCTAGCTCCCTCCACCCCCACCTTTAGCCACAGTGACCGAGCCCCTAGGCCCATAGCCCAGCTGTTGCGACCAAGACCACCCAACCTATTGCAGTGACTAGCCAAACCACTTCCATCACCAGGCTGATGCAACCGGCCCCACTAGCACCTCTAGACCAATTAGCCTGCCAATACTCCTTGAACCAGGGCCCCACAATTTAATCTCCCTGACCAGCTACCGTGCTTCTGTAAATTAAAGCCCTTAGCCACAAGAGATATGAGAGGATTAGCCCTTAAAAGTCGGGGGGGGCATGGTATTTTTTGGAAACATGAGGGGTTTCTGGTAATTAATATCAAATCTCAGGGGCATGACCAGGATTCTCCCTTTATAAGAACTTAAAAATATATTATGATCTTTTCAGATACTCCATTAGGTTTCCAGGACCAAAGTCAGGGACGTCAGGGAAATGTTTGAAAATAAAGGGAGTTTCTTGAAATTATGCAAAACCCCATGGGTCTAGCCTTAATTTGCACAAGAAAAAGAAGTGGAAATCATCAGTCAAATTCTTTGATAGACCTTATATTCTTTATATTCTTTCCCACAAACAAGTTAAAAGGAAGCACACATTATAGGCAGTTAAGAGTGGTGGATTTTCATTGAGAGGAATTGACCTCTGATGAACTTATTCAATGTTTTCAAGAAAATCCAAGTTTGCCCCAAAAGAACTAAAAATGTATAAAAATTGATCAAGGCTAAATTAATAAGTTCTCAACCCAAGTAGTAGTTATTAGTTTCCCCTCTTGCATGTCTTTGATATCCCCATGCAAAGCATCAGATAGCCAGTTCAACAAGTCAGCGCTTTAGAATTTGAAAGTTGTAAAAGAAAAGACATTGAAGAACTTACTAAAAAGATGTTCTCTACACATTTTCATCTTTTTAGCAGATAAGATGTTAAAATTTCATTGTGGACCACCTTCAAATAATAAATTCTCTATTCATATTCAAATTGAACAGCATGGAGTAAATCAAACCATATACTGGTTAATATAACCCCTTTGAATGGTGAGACCTATGTTTCTGTAATGTAATGACTCTGCGGGAACAACTTTAGCAAGAAATTCACTTTGCTTGCAGAAAGAGAGGGTATTTGCAAACAAAGTATCACTTTTGTGACATTTTAAATGTAGATAACATTTCTGAACCCCGTAAAAATTATGAAAGCTTAAACTATGAAAGAGAGACTCATTATACTCGAGTGTTTCCCAACTGAATCTTTCTGGATCAGCAACTAGTCGCCTAGGTACCCAAATAACACGTACTGAGCAAAATTGCGAAGATTTTTATTATGGCAGAAGAAGAGTAGCAGTAGATAATAAATTCAGCCCAATATTGTCAGGGCAAATGCAATCATAGCTACAGTGGCAGTAGGTAATGGATATTCATGTACCTTGTTGACTAGATCAACTGCAAGAACATTTCCATATTTCTTTCTTAGATCCAAGAAGTGTCGCTCAGCTACTCGAGGCTGCACAGTAATTGTGTAGAGGAACAAGTCAGCAGACCAGATGCAATATGTTAGGTTCAGATCATAATCTGAAGGCCAGAAATACTCACTGCTTCCTCAGGTTTAACAATCTCGAACTTTGGCTTATATGTCAAATCAACAATTTGATCCCAAAGAAATGGCATCGATCCTCGGACCTAGACAAGAAAAATTAACAATAAAAAACATAATATTAGTTCGTTTAAGACATGAAAAAAATGAGTCATGGTATACATTCCATTATAATTTGATCAGATGGATTTTATGTATGAAAACTGATATACACTTCCTAATAGCATAATCTCGGGCTGATATCTATTAACTGAAGTGGCAGGAGCCTTGTAGTTGATGCTAGACAAGAACAGGACAAGGCATTTCATGTTCGGTTTAAAAGGGACCAACTAAATATTTCTAGGAGTGGCTAATAGGTACACTGAGTTGGATTTGGGTTTAGTTGATTTGAACTGGAGTCAACAGTGGGCAACAGCCACATCTTACCATGCCATTTATATTTGGGTTGAGCTAGAATAGGTTGTGAAGCCATTGATCCACTCAGATGCACGCTACGTCTCACAGCATCTTTGAGGCATGTCCACATGTATACACAGCTTTTACTAATTTAACATATACAAATGTCGATATCTATGTTTAATTTTTTGTTTAAATATGCTACCCCAAAGGACAAATAATGTGCTATTCTTAACTTTACTAGTTTCCATTTAATGTACAAGCTCTAAAAGGCTGGGATGGACTACTCCTCGAAAATTCAGATGAAATTCCAGTTTGTAGCCACCATAAGGTACTTCAAAATATAATCTGTGTCTTTAAAGGAGAGCAGCTCCCGCTACTTAGCCATATTTACTAATACACAAAAATCCTTTTATGTTGGCATCTAAGTCATGCTCAGTCCTCCATTCGACATGCAGCCTATATACAACTCACTAGAACCCATTTTCTGTCCATATAATTCCTGAAACACATCCAACTTGCATATTTTGTATTAATCCCATGGTTCTAGATCTGTATTACTGCCCATATATTATCACAATGAAGACAACTTTGATGTGATAGTCGCTCTTATTTTGCTGCTAACACAGTAAATAGTTTCAACTAATTTATTGAGATCATATATAGTATTGAATTCACATATACACAACTGAGGGTTGACGAATAACTACCAGATTCAGTACAGAAAATTAACATGTTGTAAGTTTTGGGAATATATGATGATTTTTACCTCGAATGGAAACACATTATGTGGCATGAGAATAAATTCATCATATCTTTTGATAGTTAGAAACTCACAGCCCCTATTTCATATGTGCAGCCTAGATTAAGTTTTGAAAACAGGTAGATTTACTCACAGTTTTCATCCTTCTATTTAAGGAAGTGCCATATTTTAGCATGCTGCATTTGGCTTTTCCGGTAAAAGTATAAGAATATAGCTCAGTTTACTATTATCCAAATTAAGCAGAAATTGGAGCATGTCCCACAAAACAACAGTTATAAGATGTCAGGAAATAAGATAGTCCATGCCAAAAAAAATAGAAAAATGAATAAGCATGAATCACCCAGTGTAGAAATAAAGTGCAGGCCTATATTCATTTCTGTAAAAGTTTTGTTTAACTAATATGCTTAATATTCCTTGCCAAAGTGCCAACTTTGTAGTTAAAGCTATAAAACTATGGGGATGTCTATCTAACCAACATGTATTATCGACCAACAATAATTGGATAAGAAATAATAAGAATTCGAAGGACCAGATGCTTAAGTGAAAGCAACTAAACTAAAGTAACTAATTAGATGAGGTATGTCTTCAAATTTCACTATGAATTTCAAGTTTCTTCATGATTCACCAAAGTTGGTCATTAAGTCGGTCAACGGTACTTCCAAACAGGGGACATTTGAAGATGTAGGTATTATTTTCATTGGATATCAGACCCCATACCATGAAATACAACTTGCTCCAATTGACAGAAGAATGTCCAACCTTCATGATAGTTTAGTCCAACTTTCACAGGAAATAGTAGAATACGATATGTGCCCAGGATTATATATTTTTCATTTACTGCGAATAATAACGTTCTCTTTCTTGTTGCTCCAAGAAGTATAGCATTTACTTTCATTTTGAAAACTTCTGATATTGCATGAGATATAGAAATAACGTTTAACAAAAAAGATAACGTGGCTGCCAAAGTACCACTTTCTTATCCAAAAAGTTCACATAGCATCAGGTTCATAAGATTGATCATGCTTGATATGCTAAGCAACAACATCTGAACAAAGCTTGGATTGAGACCAGAGTAGTATTTTAGCCATAAGCTCTTTCATCCACTTAACAAAATTAACCCATAATAAATTCTAAGAGTAAAATGATTATGTATAATTTGTGTTACTATAGTTGATCCCACTTACAGCAACTACTCTCACTGTGATACTAGCAAAACCCTTTATTCACAGAAACGCAGAGTTGAGATCTTTAAATGGTAGAATACATATAGCAAAATATTCAATCATTTTGCAACCACAAAGATAATAAGTATTTATGTATTCATATTTATGCTATCACAACTTTAATCAAGCCCTCTAGGTGAGTGAGGGACCTTGAGACATCTCACTACTGTAGACAACCAAAGATTCTTCCTCGGAGGCTAGGTGTAGGGATAAGATTGTGTTATCATAATTTAATAAAAATCAATAAGAGCTCTATGAGGAGTTTACCTGAACAAAAGATGCAGTGTACCCCTTCAACCGTATGATTTGTTCAGTCTCCACAAAATTGGCAACAAAACCATCAGAATCAGCTCCTCTTCTCCACATTCGTGTGCCTTCAGACAAATACAAAATTAGAATAATAGATATTTAATTTGATGCTGCCCTCCATCCTAAAAATGGGTCTTATTTTAACAAAAGCAGATTCTTGGACTTGATGAAGTAGTAAGTACTCCGTTTCTTTAAAGTATTGCGCTTAAAATTAGTAGTTGACTGTAAGTGGCAACACATTGTAACTTTAATAGAAAGGGAACTTATTGAAGGGGAAAAAAGATCTCTTCTTTAGGAAATGTGGCCTTTGTTTAGGGACGTCAGGGAAGGAAATAGGAGGAATACATTTAGGACAATTAGAATGCATAACATTCTCCAATCTCGGACAATATCAACTTTTTCACACTGGACTCGAAAATGTCCAATATCTGTTCATCAATGTTTTGATTAATCTATCTTCAACCACTTTTCAAGTATTTGGCAAATTTTCAGTAAGCAGAAGTACCTCAACTAATACCTAAGAATGAGGTTGTTGTATGCTAGATCATCCAAAACAGAACCAATAAGCAGTGATTACTAAAGGAACTGGTAGACCATCTTTAGCTCTCTTACATCCAAGCTACATGTAGTTAGTCTCAACATACAGCACAAAGGTGTTATAAGCCAGGAACAAAAAGCATCCATCCAGATTCTAGAACAAAGATAAATAAACATGATATACAAATAGGAAAAAACTTGGGACAAGGACCTCGGTGAATGATGCAAGAGAATCCTATCTTGAACCAAGTTTTTATAGAAAGAATGACACATACTTATATCAAAATATATCCTCAAGCATATAAGTGATAAGTGGTTTATGTAATACCACAAATAATCATTTGTGGAATTAACGGAAAGGGTCATAGATATATGCGCAGGTTCCAAGGAAGCCAAGGACGTCTAAGCTCGCGCTCAAGCTATCTAAGACAAAGACATTGAGAAAGGAATAAGGTCCGCCCTTCCCAATCATGTACTACATAGCAGAACTATGTCGTCACATTATTATTGCTTAGTTAGAATTAACCTGAGATGAAGGAAGCAGAAACAAATGGAGAAATGGATAGAAGGCAAGGAGTTAAGGATTTGAAAATGCAGTTTTCTATGTACCATTTCTCCTTGTGCATCTTCGTGCAATCAGTGTAACATCGAGGATATCTTTCCCGATGGCAGCTTGAAAGCTCTGGAAACCTGATGACCAGTTAAGGCTTAGAAACACAAAGAACAAAGATATGCAGATGCTAATTATATTTTGGCTTGAGGTACAGAAAAATCAGGACATCCAAAAGGATACTGCCTTGCAGGACAGGAAGTAGATATTGGTCAAGCTGCACAACATAAAATTCAGTGATTACAAAATCTAAAGGAAACCTCCCACAGAGAGAATGAATTACTTATACGATTCATCCAGAAAGCTGACCTTGTTGTCTATGAGCACTTCCAACATATAGTTGTTCCAAAGAAACCGAGGGTCTGCCTGAGAAAAGAATTTAGACAGGGGAAAAGTAGTGTGTTAAAACTTCAAGTTACACGAGTAGCTACAGGAAGTGAACCACATTCTTTTGCCTGCTCGGTATATGAATGCTTTACAGGAACTAGAAGCTACAGCCTAAGATATAAATTTAGGCACAGTCCATGCAGTATAAACATTAAATACTGTAATCAAATGGACAAACATTTTCTGATGGTATATTCCAAGAAAAGTGAAGATTTATAGTTTACCAACATAGTTACTTACACAGTGCACACTTGTGTGTAAATTCAAGTTTGTAGGTTATTCAAAGACGACTTATGCATGCTCTGTCCAGAGTCAGCTGATGCATGCTAATTTTACAAATGCCAAGAAACTTACTTGTCTCCAGAGAGGAAGCAATTTGGTTTCATTACCCAATTCATGCAGTCGTTGAGCACTGCAAAACAAACATAAGTTTCTGATTTAAACTGATTTGGTAAAAGTGCAAAAGCACTGCAGCCTTCTAAAGAGCAGTTACTGAAGCACAAAGCAAGCACACCTCACAAGCACCCAGAGAGGGGGCGAGAGTATTGAAAGCAAGTTACTTCTAGAAAATTAGGTCTTCGGTTTTGATCCAAGACTGGATAACTTCACTCATTGATGTCTTGTATACCATGTCTACTGGAAGAATAACCATATGTTTTGTGATTGACAGTGAGCTTCATCAAGAAAACTATTTTGTCCATCAAAAACAAGTGGACTACATGTTTAGAAGAAATATAGTTTCTCAATTCAAATGCCAATATCAGGTATAACTACTATCCCCCCTCATAATAGTGGATAAATGCAGCTGTATACCATGTGCACTCATGAACAAGCTCCATTGGAACAGGTTTATTTTTGTTTTTCTTCTTCGTTTTCTATATAGTTCCATCTAGGCTTTCCACCAAGGTATGTGATGCTGTCAGACTTTTAAAAGGCAAACCATACAAGTTTTTCCATTCGAGTCCTATCTAAAGAATGTCATATGGTGATGCTTCCTGTTGCTAATAATAGTAAAGTTCCATAAAACCTTGCTGGTAACACATTTTTAAACAAGCAATCAGCATGCAGAGAGAAACTTAACCTCAGGGTTATATTAACATCATAGGAGAAATATAGACCCGGAGTCCTTTCTGCAACATTTAGCAAGCGAGAAAACTCACTCTCCATCTTTTTCTGTTCAAAAAAGGTATAGATCACAAAGCATTGAAGACAACACTTGTATATTCCAAAACATAACATGGAGAAACTAGCAAATAGTATACCTGTTCTTCTGGAGAATTCTTGAGAGAATGATCACAAGGGAAAACCTTCATCGATATGATCTTGAACATTGGATAACCCATATAAGATCCAACACATTCACGTTCAGTTATCACCAATAAGTATGATCCTAAAAAAGTGAAAATAAGCCACCAAAGTTGAGGAAATTATCAAGCTATATGTTAATAGAACTAAAGAATTGGAAGACAACTAGGAGTAGGACTACGCCATATTAACAAAATAAATGGATTCTTTTTCATGGCCGTTGAACATCCCAAGGTACAATCTCTCTTGTGCCATTGTTAGAGGTGAATATATTGAAGAATTTAGAGTGAATTACATAAACATCAATTGAAACACAATCTTATATAACTAGATCAACCTTTAAAATGAGAGTTATTTGATCAGTTACAACACTATTGGCAGCTAATCCCGTCTTATTTCCCAACTGATTTTCCATTGTGAACGGGGCCTACCGAAGGTTATTAAAAAAAATACTTTCACATCAATCTAGAAAGCTAGCACAGGAAAGGAAGTTTTCTAAAGCAACCTGACATGTTTAAACATCCCCAACCATCATTTACCGATTGAAAGACCAAAATCACTAAAATCACCTTTTTTTATTTTTTTCTCTTTGAATATCTGAACTCGATTTTGGCTATTTTATTATTGTTTGCCTACTAACAAACACCTATGAAACACCCAAGTGTTATCTCGAATACCTTTGAGGATGTTAGTTCTCCCAACAACTTTACTTTCAGTCACTAGCTCCAGCATGCACGTTAATCCAACTGGCCACGAAAGCAAATGACTGCAAAACTGGCATGCAGGTGAAACCCACCAAAATTTCCAACTTATATTTCCCATATAATTGCTTTTATAATCATTCAAATCATGTCTGACAGCTCAATGGTCTTTGTGAAGAAACTTTTCTAACAAACGTAAGATTCTTTGTGTGATGAGTCGCAAACAAAATAATTAGTAAACGAAACCAAATAAGTGTCAGTGCTTCTACACCATTTTTCCAGACTCAATATGGTAATATAATGGCATGTCCCTCTACAGTACCACTCTATTCTAACGTCAGGAGAAAATGCATTTACCTCCGTCAAAGATCAACAGAGAAAATAGCCCCTTACACAGTAAGTTAATAATAGTCCCTACAGATGTAAAGGAGAAGATCAATGTCCCAAAATAATTGTTTGTTGATTAAATTGACAACGAAAAAGTTGTCGGCAGGAAAACCTTTCCACATATGTTACATTACACTTTTTGATTCTCAGTAGCATTGCAGAGTCTCTGGATGGTCAGGCCTAAGAGCAAACCCAGTGAGTTCAAGTGGAAGTTATTGAGAAGTATGGCAAAGGTGACATCAGGGAAAGTAGATTTTAGGTGGAGGTAGTGTGCACATGAGCTTTGTGAAAAAGCAGAAGTCGTTGATTGGACATTCGAGTGAGGTGGATGGGTAAGCCCATGATGGCAGTTGAATTGGCAGAGAAAAGCACCAGATTCCTGGATAACTAAGGGTGAGGACATTTTCCTCATTGCTGCTAAAAGCCACCACCAACTCCTACCTCAGTCACTCTATCTCAACTGGGTTGCAAACCAATGCTCCTCTCCACACGCCTTACCCCCACAATACCTAGGACAATAAAGAATAACTCCAAAAGGCAGAGATACTAGAAGCAGGCTAGCAGAGGTAATATTTTCCAGTAAATAATGTTGCCTAATCAAAAGAAGATCTCACTTTAGAACATTCATGATGTCCCCTCTTCAAAGAGCTTACCTGTAATTTGAAAGGTGAAAAGTACGAAACTAAAATCTACAAGAAATTCAAGAAATGGGTTGGCAGTAAACACATGACCGCCAACCACCTTTCACCCAACTCAAGTGTCTGTCATTAGGACATCAGGTCCTGGCAGCGGAATGGTACTTGTTATGGAAGAAATTTCCCAGAGGTTATGAGTGGCTCACCCAGGTTTTATACTACCCACAATAAGCACATTTGTTGAAATGAATGTTTCTAGAGTAAAAATGGCAATTAGAGGCTTAAAAACATCATAAACCATAACATTTTTGCAAAATCATCACGTGAGACTCACTGATTAGCAACGAAATTGGTGCTTTCTAGATTCACAACTAGTAGGATTCTCTCTTGGTTATTCTAAAGAGGAAAATGAAATTCACCCCTGAAGTTTAGTAACTATCTTGGACTAATGAGTTTGCTTTCTAATCAATTTACTCAGCCAAGTCCAGATTTACGTTTCAAACAAATATATCCAGAGACGCCATGTAATACACATACTCAAAACAGGATCATTACCAAAATATACCAAAATTCGTGTAATACACAGATGATAAGTGTTTCCAGGCACCATATATCAATGAACCTATAGAGGAGAGATTAAAACCCCCAAGACAATAAAGAAAACTTCGGTCTCTCACTGGCTGTTATTAGCTATTTAACTGCAAGAATAACAAAGCCAGGGAACTTGCCTGCTAGGAGCTTAAGTATCCCAACCACACCATAGATCGTCTGAATCTTAGGAACACGAACCGAGGTGGATTGAGGTATATCATCTGCATCATACAATATACCAAAAAAAATAAAAAATAAAAAATAAAAATTAATAACAAAATAATTACTGCGCAAAGAAAAGACATACCTGGACAGCATCCAAATCCAAAATAAACGAGATTATCAGAAAACAAGAAAGCTCTGGAGAAATGAAACGTAAATGAACTTACCAATTAGAGTCATGGAGCCGTCGAGGCGACTGATATTCAGAAACGAAGCTAAGGAGCCATCAGTAGGCTCCACCACGTATTGATCCGGAAACTCCCATAGCCGCATTTTGTTATACAGCTTCTGGGCAGGATCTGCCTTGTCCATCATGATCAGTATTATACCTGGAAACAAAAAAGAACAATAAAGTTCAGTTCGATCCGATTCAATCCCCTGCAGTACAAAGAAAACCCAACAAATCACACAAAATGATCTTACAGAGAGGAGCAGATATGCAAGAAAATTGGAAGGCGAAGGAGACCCGAAAAAAATTCTTGATTTTAAGGTGCCTTAAACCGATCGAAGATGTGAAATTTTTGAAACTGGAATGGGTCAAATCAGGGAGAGGGCGAGCAATTTGAGGGGTTTGATAAGTTGAAAATGGGAGTGTATATATGTTTGCGCTGACACACTCAAAAACGGAATTAACTGAAATGCCGCATAATTTGCTTCCTCTCGACCATGGCGGATCCCAACATATGCTTATGCTATGTGCTAATCAAACAGTTTGTATTTAATATTTTTTTCCGTTTTATTGGATCACACACACTATTACACTTCATCACTAGAAATTAATATCCTGGGTATCAAACACTCCTCTAAATAATGTTTGATTAGGGTTACTAAGTGTATTCGTTTCAGAATTTTAGAACTATCTTCTCTAGATTTGAACTTAATCTAGCAACTGATTGCTCGTATATTTCTTTTGAAATATATATATATATACACAAAACATGTACTAGTATTAATAGGTGCCAAGATGGAAGAAATAATATTTGTTTTTATAGTATGTAAAGGGACACTTATTTTAAATCCCTATGTCTTTTCTCAATTTTGGGATTCCTCCTTGGTACATGTGTATAATAACTCGTCTCTCAAAGTTTAACTTTGAATTTACTCCTATCCCCCCAAAAGACTAAAGAACATTTAAATATTTTTTCTAACTTTTTTTTTATTCTTCTAAACATTTTTTTCTTCAGAAATCTCTCGCTCATTTTTTAGGCGTGGAGAATTCAAATGCTGCAATGGAAAAATTGAGTGTAATTGAAGCTACAATGATTGAAAAAGTTGAAGAGTTACATGTGTTCCTTGATTCTTCCTTTAAAAAGGATCTAGCCCTGCCTACTTCGGAAAATGCCTTGATAGCAAACGATTATACTATAGAGAATAGTCATTTTTCAGAGGCATAAGGCCGTGGTAAGTCCAGTGTGCTAAAAATATAGTACTTGAATGATAAGAGTTAGTGAGGGCAAAGGTGAGATTTAGGTGCTAGACGGAAGACAACATCCTCTCACTACCATACAAGTTTTCAACTAGAATGTGTATGTGGTCCAAATGACTCATGGATGTCCATCTTTTTGGTTGGAGGATCATTGATCATTTTGGAAGCGAATAAGTTAGGGTTGGGTTCGTGGGGAGTCTGGGCCGTGTCTCAATCGTAGTGTGGCTGATGGCTTATCATTCATTCCTTCCCTGATCAAGGGCTCTTCACGGTCGCACTACTTTTTTTGCCAGTATCCTTGCACGTTCCCCTGCTTGGTTTTCTAGTGGGCTAGAAAGTCAGCTTGCTCTATGCTAACTATGTTCTATTCTACTGTTTAGCGCTCTCTTTCTTCTATCACCTTATGAAAAGAAGACAATTTCCTACTAACCTCCTAGATTTTTGATTAGAAGGCTAAGGTTGAGGGTTCAAGTCCCTCCTTCCGCTCCTAGCCCCATGAATGAAAAACTATTAGGGCCCCCTTCCTGGAGGAATGCTCCATCATAACTTCAATTAGACAGGATTTATCCACTATTGAAGAACCTTATGGATAGTCTCCGAACTGCTCTCATTTTTCTATTGCCCTTACCACAAATGGGGTCTAGAAACCTAGAGCAAATGTTTTCCTATGTTTGGAAGATTTAACTCCATATTCTTGAAGGAAGCTAATTCGTTCAAAACTCAGTTGACTCCTATAGATAAAGAATTTCATCCTTGTTTCAACATTATAGCACATAAGGCTTCAACTCTACGACAATGCTTCATTTTGATAGATCTGGGGTGAGCATTTGGTAAGTCATTAATGGTTTCAGGATTAGGTTAGTTTAACGCCCATTGGTTAACAAAGGGTAGATCCCCGCCTTATGGAATTTTCTATCATGTAGTGCCCATCTGCCTACACCTAAAACATACACCCCAACTTCTTGCTTTTCTTAGTTGGACCAAGGTGATTCCCATCTTTCTAAATTGGAAGGGCAACTTCTCTTTTTTCTTTTGAGGAGTAGCGTAGTCAAAGAATGAACCAAAGAAAAGAATTGTTCTAGAATGCCTATTCCTCACAAGTGCTCCTTGTGATACAGTAGAACCATCACAATTAGGATATCAAAATGCAGCAACACCTACCATGCAATAAATTATATACTTACATCATGATATCTTTTTCTTTTTTATTCTGATTTTTATTTTCTTATCATGGATCATGGCTCGCACTTTATGGCACTTCCACTATAAAAAAAATTCTAATCCCGTAAAGGAATGTGTATGGATGATGAGATTCCATTGATACAGAGCCAATTCCAATGGACTTGTTGGAGGGTCCCATTGGCATGCATTTAGTAGGAATTGAGGCTACGAATTCACCAATATTGAGTTTGGGCGCTTTAACCATTCAGCCATGGATGTAAAGAGACTCAGCGAGTGAACTAGGTTTTGAATTCCTTCTTGAGCTTTTATTTCTTCCTTTAAAGGAAAATTGAGAAAAGATGGAATGGAAAGACATGTTTCCAGAATGAACAAAGATAAGGGTTGATAAGGAGGAGTTAGCTATAAACCCATGACTCTGTGTCTTGCACTTGTCAATTGCCTAATCTGATAAGCCTTCCAATGGTCCAAGGGGTTCTAACAATCGGGGAAGCCTTTGCCATTGTTGTGGTTAGTTTTCCTTTTGATCCGAAAGTTGGAGCAAGCCTAAACATGGCCTTGGTCGACTTTGATCATTGACGAACGCCTGCATTAATAAGATAAGACAAAGAAATGGGGAGTGTATGCCTTGAATGAATCTGTAGCAATGGATTAGTGGAATGAGGGATCAAGAGACGGATAGGAGGGAATGACCCATCAATCATTTGTGGACCTTCCCATTTTCCAATCATGAAGCTCTCAATTGAGCTGTCTAGGGAGTTTGGTGAACAAATTGGTTGCTCCTCTAGTTAAAGTATTGAGCCATTTTTCCATTGCATTGGTTACACTTTCGAAATACCCTAGAAAGGAATTTTCTCTACTCCCCTAGTCTTCATTTATGCCCCGCCGACTCCATTTTTGTCATAACGTATTGCTTGAGGTGGAAAAACACTTAAAGAAGGGTTATTTATTTAAGAACATAATTACCTAGTCCAATCACATGTATAGTGATCGTAGGAATCTTTCTTTTAACCCATTCTACGCCTCAGAGATCTCCTTCTGCTTATCCCCGAGCCAACAACTTTCGGTTAATTGGAAGCTCTTCAGAGCTCAACATCTTGCTGCTCATGTTGTTTCATATTTAGTATTGGAAATGAACGAAAAAGTGGTGAAACATGAAGAACCATATATTGGATCACTCTAATGTGGACTCAAGATCTAGAAACCTATCTATATGCCTAGCCTTAAGCTTTACCGACATTGATCCTATTAAACATTTTACATTGCTATGATCATCTCTATTTTAGGTATTCGAGGAATCCTCCTTAATAGACAGAATATTCCTATTATATCAATCCCAATTGAATCAATGTTCTTAGCTATGAATTCAAATAAGAATAGGGAAAATGACTTTGGAGTTTTTTATATCGAAATTGGCATTTACATACAACTAATGTTACCTTTGATATCCTTTCAAGCGGACAACCTCTATTGTCTAGTTTGTATATCAAGGCTCTGAAGCCAACATGCAAGCTATAAATATTGCTAAAAACTAGCCATATAGATCAGGGTAAGTGGTAACGACGAAAAGGCATTTAAGCCTAAAGGACAGTGAGCGAGTCCGTTTTGTGTCTTCTTCGAGAATTGATAAATGACCTTGTTGCCCCAAAACCTACCCCTTTCCAGTAGGACTGCATAATAGAACTATTATGAAAAATTGTTTATATAAATAATATCCCGCAGGTGTTCTAGATTTTTACATCATTTTAGTTGTTGTAGTCGACAAGATAGATTGTCTTCGATCCTTATAACAATAATGGTTTGATAGAAAGAGCAAATAACCTGACCTGACTAAGAATGAGTACAAGACCAAGACCGAAAAGTCGCACATGAACTCGCTATACCAATAGTTCTCTACCCTATCAATTGCGCTTTGTTATAGGTGAATTCCTGTCCTTGTAAGAAGAACCATGGCATTTGATGAGAGTATTATCTTGTACTTTTAGTTGAGGGCATATTAGACAATGTGGTCGTGTCTATACAGATGATATGATGTTTTTCCTTCTATCCTAATCTTACACTATTTCAACTTCAATTTTCTTTCCAGGAATAAAAACCTCCTCAAGGGAAGATTTGATTGAACATTAATTCTTTATCAAAGACCAAAAAGGCCCAAGTCCTTCGTAGGAACATAATCTATTGTTGCTATGAAATTTATAAGGTAGGATAGTAATAAATAGATCTTACCAAGAATGAACTTCTCTTAATTGATAAAAGAACTGATATGTTTCCACTATTTAACAAACTTGCCTCTAAAAATCCCTAAAGTGAGAAGGTTTCTTCCTGGGCAAGAGCATGGTAGTACCAGTACGAGTGCCAGTGTAAGTAGTTGCAGTAACCCAACTATTTCAAATATGGCTCCTGGAAGTGTTTGTATGGCTAATTAGTAGAGGCCCTTGGTATGGGAACAAGTACAAAGTAGAGCTCGAGTGTTAGAATGACATGAATTGCAACATGAGGGGGGAAAAGAAATGGGGGAGCTACTACTAGAACAAAAGCAGAAAAATCATGCAAAAGTTCAATCAGATACTACAGGGAAGAAGAACAATATATCAATCCTCTTTAAGTGTTGAATATTCTTTAGCTTCAACTCAAAGCAAGCAAGCATAACATAAACTCCTACTTTGGATCAATGTTCATGTTGTACCCAATGTCCTACCCAAAAGACCTTCCATTACACATTCAGCTGACTCAAGATCTTTCCACTCTACGCCCCTTGAAATAAACACCTTTCATTCTCAGGACACCATGCCTACCCTCAACCCTTTCTTGCCCCGAGGTCCCTACCAAAAAGGAGTATTTTGTCAATAACCTATATTAGAGCTTGGCTGCCTACTTTGATCAATTTCAGTAACCCTATATTTGTTGTGCAAGTTACTTCGCTCCTCTCTACTTGCGACGTGTCTTCATTACCCTATCAATTGAGCTACCTTGCTACTTACCCTTAAGAGTTGCAAAATCCAAATAGGCTAGCTCATGTGATCAACAAAAAATGCCTTTGCCGTTGGTAAGTTTGTGAGCATCCTTCTTTGTAATTGTAAGGATGTTAATTTTTATTAAATCTGCATTGGCACTTGAAGCGGATGTGTGGGACTTTTGGATTAATTAATTAGTTTTGAATAGGCTGCAACTGTAGGGATTTTGATATATATAAAAGCCCTTTTTATACCTTCCTTAGACAAGGCTCCTAATCTTACTCCGTGAGTGGCTATCGTTCTAGAACATCTTTCACTAAGTCAAGCGGACTCACCCCTTCATCTTCAAAAATGAACACTGCAAAGCTATCATAATACATTCAAAAGTTTTTCTATCTTTCGTCGCGACTTGATTTTCAAAAACCGCAAAGGCAAATCAAGTCCATTCTTTTTCTCCTGATTATCGCATGAACTGACAAGGATGGGGGGAACTCCATAGAAGATCAGTCTACAAGAAAGGCCTACTTATCTACGGGTTCATTTTTTTAAGACGATTGTGGAGGGCAATCGGGTGTAGTAAGTATTGCCCAAAAGCAAAAGCCTTTAAAGACTCATACAAAACTTGCGACACAAACCTATTTTTGATCTATTGGCTCCTTTAAGAGCTAGCAGTTCTTGCTGACACTTGCGTTCTCATGCCTATAACCCATAAGACAAGAGGTAAAGGAATTAAACCACTTGTTCAGTCGGCTCCCAATAGGGAATACACATTTGAATGCTTTTTCCTTGCTAATGGAGATCAAAGCGTGACTTTTCAGTCTTGGTCTTGGTCTCGTTCTTTCTCTTCTTTCTTTTTTAGTTTAGGACTGTTCATCAAAAGATTTGCCTACTGTCAAACACTTATTGATAGGTGAGTGAGTTTCATTAAGGCAAATGATGCAATAGCCTTAGTGGTGATGATGGATCCTCCATAGGGTGACATCCGATCGCAAGGTAGCCAGAGCCTGCTAGTTTTTCATCAAACAAGCATGATTTAACTGCAAAATAGAAAAGTAGTGTGGAAAACTAGTAAGAATTGTGCCTGCCATCAAATTCCTGGCGCATGGCTAGATTCATCTACCATGGAGTCTTGTTAAGTGTCTTTACTTCATCAAATTCAAACCAAAGGAATTGAGTAATAGCATGTATAGATGTTGCAAACAGGCTTTCTACAATTGCCTAATCCTAGAAAAATAAGTGAGTTGACCCCCTCCGTGCTCTATTTGATCGGAACCCTATTCGAGAAGCTTCTCTCATAGATTCCCTTCACCAAGTCCTCACTAGCAATCAACTCTCATC
>JAOWBU010000829.1:0-25000 GCA_026212405.1 Petrea volubilis
TTGAGCCAGTTTTTCTTAGAGAAATATTCGCCTCACTGACTAGTGTGATGGACCTGCGATACTACTTTCGGGATAAGACAGTCCAGTGGTCCGTTCTAAGCCGCACTGCTACTTTGAACTTCACTTCGAATTCTAATCAACTCAGGTGGTTGTGTATGCAACACAAAGCTCACAACTCGTTGAAAGAATCAAGTGTATACACTCTAAGACTGATCAATTTCTTAAGAATAGTATACTTTTTTATATTCTATCTTTGTTTTGTTCTGTGTGTTTGCAGGGACCAGGAGGCAGCTTATAGAGGAGGAAAGAGACAACCAGAGTTAAATGTTGACACATTAATGCACGGTCGAAACCGCCCGCACGCCAACAGACGCGCAACACACCTGGACACAAAAGTGGACTACATTCCAAAACATGTTATTTGACTAGGTAACGTGTCTGGTCGTTTCAAATCGGGCTAATAAAAATACAGTAATGGAACTCAAAATTAAATTTTTGAATAAAACCATTACACTAAGGGCAATTCAGTAAAAATAAGCTCGAGACCGACACAATTTGCCTAAATGCCCGGACCGTGATCGGGTCTTGGGTCTTGGTCCTTGGCTCGTGGCCGGAGCCGGAGCCTGGTCGGGCGGTCGGGCAGTGCGCGCCCGTGGGGCTACCCATATGCGGTACTTAGTTGTTTAGTTTACACTATAGCAACACTTAACCACATAAATACTAGCCCTGTCAAGGCCAATATATTTGATGTGGGATATTTTACATAACTTTAAACACGTTTCGAAAATATTACCTTAGACTTTATTTATGGATTTCCGTTAGAAATGGTTTAATTCTAGATTAATTCCCTTATAAAAGTCATCTTAACAAGCCATTATATAACAAAAACTAATCTGATAGATGCACCAATGCTTTTAGAATTAATATTTTTTCATAATAATATTATATATTTAGTTTATATTTTATTTGTTATCATATTCATTTTTCACTATAAAAAAATTGCATTTAGCCATGGAAAAAAATCTGTGGCTAAATCGTGGCTCATAGCCACGAATTAAAAAAACGACGAAAAAAATTAGCCACAGATTTTTCGTAGCAATTTTTGGTGGCTAAAATTGGCTTGAAATTTGGCACCAATTTAGCCACGGATCAATTGATTAATTGTCAATTTTCGAATCAGTTAATCTGACGGTAGCAATGTGGTTTAGAATTCGATTGATTTAATTTTGACGAAGTCAAAGGTAAATGTTAACTTTATCTAAACTTCACTTATATCTTTTGTATTTTGTAAGTTATTATTTTTGTGGCATATATATATATATATATATATATATATTAATTTGTGCTAAGTTTACATTTGCTCTCTTAAACAAGACATATTTTTACTATACTTCATTTTCTCTTTAAAAAAAATTATTTAAACGTATCTAACAAAAGTAACTTATTTTTTATCAAAAAAAAAAAAATTATGAACACCGTTTATTTGTCTCCTCTACACTTCATTCCTCATATAAATGTACATGTGTTTTCAATAATAGTTTATGTGGTTAATTCCAATTTTAGTCCCTGACCTTTGACCCTTCGCCAATTTTGGTCCTTCATGTTTAGACATTTTTAATTTTGGTCCCTAACGTTACAATCCGTTTTCCAATGTAGTCCTTCCGTTAGTTTTTCCGTTAAAAAATCTTAATTTTATTTACAATTTGCCCCCTTAAAAATAACAAAATACTGAACTTCCCCTAAAATTAAAAAAAAAAAAAAGAGCAAAAAACCCCCCTTTAAAATATTTAGGCACAACAAAATAAATTTTGCAAGCAATAGAATTTGAACTCGGGTTGATGAGAAAAAAAACACTTAAGCTTGCTTTCTCAACCATTCAACCACACTAAATTTATATTTCAAAGTGTGCTATACATATTAGTATACTCTTTGACATTGTTTAAATTCAATTTTTTAATATATCGATAAAGTAATAAAATAAATTATTTTTTAATATAAAGGGAAAAAATTAATTTTGTAAGTATGTATTTGAAAATTTTTAATTTATAAGTATGCGTAACAGTAATTAATTTATTTTCAATATACAGATAAATTTATGAAATAAATTAATCTTTAATCTTTTAAACTTTTTAATTTAGATTTTCATAGCTTATATCTACTTTTGATATTTTACGGGCAATTTTTTTTTTCAAATATATCAAACAAATTTGAAAAAAAATATTGAAATTAAAATATCAAAATTATATATGAGCTATGAAAATCTAAATTAAAAAGTTTAAAAGATTACAGATTAATTTAGTTCATAAATTTATCCGTAGATTGAAAAAATTTAATTACCGTTTACATACGTATAAGTAAATTAATTTTTTTTCAATACATACTTACAAAATTAATTTTGTTCCTTTATACTAAATAATAATTTATTTTATTACTTTATTGATATATTAAAGAATTGAACTTAAACAATGTCAAAGAGTATACTAGTATGTATAGCACACCTTGAAATATAAATTGAGTGTGCTTGAATGGTTGAGAAAGCAAGCTTAAATGTTTTCCCTCTCATCAACCCGAGTTTGAATCCTATTGCTTAAAAATTTTATTTTGTTGTGCCTAAATATTTCAAATTGGGGGGGGGGGGTTTGCTCTTTTTTTTTTTAAAATTTTTGGGGAAGTTTGGTATTTTTTTATTTTTAAGGGGGCAAATTGAAAATAAAATTAGGATTTTTAACAGAAAAAATAAAGAAAGGACTACATTAGGAAACAGATTGTAACGATAGGGACTAACATTGGAAATGTCTAAACATGAAGGACCAAAATTGGCGAAGGATCAAAGGTCAGCGACTAAAATTGAAATTAACCCTACTTGGAAAGAAAGTATCTCTTACTTAGTTAAGCTTATGTGTTGATATAAATTTTATCATTACCATTTCCATTGCAATACAATTCCACAATTCTTTTTCAAAACAGCTTCATTGACACCCTCTAATTGTGTAAAAACCTGATTCAAGTTCCTATAAATTACTATTCATAACATCACTAAAGAACGACAATAAATTCTTGTAATGATTATGTATCTAACATAGTAGTATCAATATAGCTCATTCTCACTTATGATTTTCATCAAAAATATATCTCAAACTACAACACTTCCGCAAAAAAAAAAAAAAAAAAAAAAAAAAGCGATATTGGTCGAGTTAGTAGCAATGACAAAGGCACCAACAAGACCAACAAGAGTGGATACTCACCTAAGAGCGGAAATGCCGACATCCTTTTGGTTAGCCTGTACACATCGGCTAGTGGCTTAGCAAGCAACAATCTAACAGCCCCCTAACCTAGGTTGGGGAAAAAGGAGGTTTTGAACCTTCTGTTCTGCCATTTTACAAAAAAAAAAAAAAATCCATACTTTTGGAATCTTGACCCAATTGGAAGTGCGTTGTGTCACTTCAAAGAGGCCTTGTTTCAGGAGAATGAAGAATTTAAAAAGGAATTCAAAACAAAAGAACTCTTTCGTAAGGCGAATTCATATCCTTCATGGATGCGTGAAAGACCGTCTACCAAAAATGCCGTAGGCACGAAGCGTGGTAGGCCTACGTTGGAGATAAGTAAGAGCATGCGAACAGGTAGGACTTGGAGTGAAAGAAACGAAATAACCTTCTCCTAGACTTAAAGACTACTGCTGAGAGTGAGTTGACGATTCAGTCATCTTTAATCATGATGAATCACTTCATGTCGACCTGTAGCCGATCAGCTTTTCAGAGTACTCAATTTGATACTTCATAGGCTACTTGGTGGTAGGCCTAGGGCCTAATCCTTGATCTTTAAATCTCTTTTTGAAGCCCTTATCAAAGTCGATATAAGATATAGGAGCAAAAGGTTTCTAAGCTTTTGGGCAAAGTGGTTGATCAGGAGAGCGAGTTCGAAAGAGATTGAAATAGTTATGCGTGATGTTTGGGAAACATGGGCAGCCCTTCATGCTCGAAATAGCAATGACAATAGATTGATCGGGTCAAGACGGTGGTCCGAAAGATAAACAGAAGGCTCAAGAGGTGAGAAGAGTTGAGAACAAAGTGGTGAACGGGTGTGTAAAATGTGGGAATCTGCCTTTGTTTCATCCCATGTCTCTTCCTTTGAGAGACCAAACAATGGAATTTCAATTGTTCTTTCCCAACTAATACTTTCCGGCAGGAGAGACAAATGTCTATTCTACTTCTGCCAGCTCCTTCTTTATAGTAGAAATTTCTCCATCAATGGCAGTAGATGGATGCTTTTAGGTCAGTAGCCTTTACTCCTCAGTTGTGCTGGTAATCTTTAATGTTATCGTGCTAATAAATGTGCTTCTTGCTTATTGCAATTCACATCTTGGGTCAACTTCCCAAGGCTATTTTTTAGTTCCCCTGTTTCCTTTTAGATAGAGCATGTGAAGGGTTTGACTTTCCCTCCTCAATAAGCTCTAGTTCAGCTTTAGCCAGCTCTACTTTTAAGAGCGCTCTTTTCATCCAACTAGAAATATTGTAAGAGAAGAAAAAGAATGTTATGCCCTAAGACTCCCATTTATGTTTTGATCAATAGCCAACCACAACTCTCTCTACTTCTTCACTACTCCTACAGGCTAGACGGAGCTCAGTCTATCTTGAGGAAATTTTTTTATCTCAATCTTTTTCCTATGAAAATGTCTTCATTACACTCCACCTTCAAGCCGGTCCTAGGGCCACCAAGTGTTTTTGTTGTGGATTGCTAGCTCCACGCGAACAGGCAACTTGTGATTGATATACTTTCCAATTTTTTACCAATTCATAACTCACTTCTTGAACTCTTCCACCTCCAATTAAAGGGAACTAAAACTATTAACTTAGCTAGTGTTTTCGGAGAATCTAGTAATAGCTATTCATTGATTTGTTGAAGTAATACTTAACTCAGGCCTTTCAACTAGGCTAGCAAAGTATTTGGAAAAAAAAAAGAGTCTTCCAAGTCAATAGTTTACTTGCTTACTCTATCTTCATGTTGGAATATATCTTCTAATAAAAGTTTATTTACTGATTGTGGTGCTAGTGGGAAGAACCCATAGGCTAGTGCGGCATGATGGGAGCAGAATGTATTACACAACTGATGGGACAAATTTTGATCAAGTGGTTGCTTCTTTGAATAAGATGGGTTGGTTAGGCAGACCATACTTTACCTAGGATTAATTCCCGTAAGGTGGGTTTGCTGTTGTGCAGCTAATCTTTACACATACGAGGAATCAATCACTCACCCACTCACTAACGAAGAAAAAGTCGCTAAGTCTAGTTGACGAAAGGAATGAGGTTTGGAGGAGTGAAAATTGAATGAGCCTGGCCCATCGAAGAGAAAATCACGTAGAATTTCGGACCTAACAATGTTCTGTTCGTCACATGAGCAAAATGGGAGCGAACTATTCCTCGCCTCTCCTTTTTTGAGGAATGGCTGCAATCATAAGCAAGTGATGGGAGGACTCTCTAGAATGGGTACTTGAGCATTTGACCTAGATTGAGGTCTCTACTACAACAAAGTTTGTCATGGTTGGAATCAAGCTCATACACATCTAAAGTGAGTTATTTTGCTAAACTTTAGTTGCGCCCTGCGGTCTACTTTACGATTGGTTGATGTTATCTCGGTTAATATGTGAAGCATAGTTCAAGTTGAGAAGATCCATAGCAGGGGGATAGGAGATGGCTATGTCAAGGTGCATAATGACCTATAGGATGAATCATAATGAGTCGGTCCTTAACATTAGTACCACCATGCTTTTTCTCTTTATGTCACAGGTGGAATGTGGCTTTTGGGTAGATACTCCAAGCCTTGCTCTGTGCTGAAGGCAAAATCTCTTATCAGTTAAGAAAATAGGGTTAGTGAAAAACCTGCTCCCAAGGATGCGGAAGCACCTTTCGGTTAAGTAACACCTCAATTCAAAGTGGTGAGTCGGAATGACTTTCACTAGCCCAAACAAAGAGATCCTTGTTTTTGCCTCTATTAGATTGCAATAGAACACCGACCTTTGCTATTACTTAGCTTGCACTTTGAGTTTTCAAAGTCAAGTGCCTTTCTCTTCCATTCGAATAGAATCTATTAAAGCAAAACCAAGAGGTAATAGTGGCATCAGTCTTTTCGTTCCATTAGAAAAAGGTCCAACCTGAACTCCTACAATAGCAGCGCCAATAAAAGGTAGCACTTCTTAAATTTGGCTAGGCCTTTCCTCTAATACCCTGGTACTTCCTATTATTTTAGAATTTATTATATATCATGTTTCATGCAATATTTTAAAATTTATTATATATAGTGTAATGTTTTATGCAATAATTATGTGACTCTTATTTTATATATGTGAATTATGTGATAATTATTATAATTTTATGTGATTTCATGATTAAATGTACATTTACTCTACATGCATTTTAGCAATATGATTATTTCTTTACTCCATAATTATTAATATATCGCTATTATTATTCTCATTAGTATTATTATTATTTAAAATCAAGTATATTTATGATAATATATTTATTTTCAAGATTGATATCATAAATACTATTCTCTAAATTTAACTCTATTTTATCATTATTTTTAAAAGTAGATACATACTTATTTTCAACATTATAACATTATTCTACATAAATTAATTAATTAGATATATATATATATATATATATGTATATGAGTATCTTTAAGAAAATATACAATATATATAATAATATATATACACTCATTTTTTTTTATAAATAAATATACCATTGTAATTCTTATAAAATAACACTACTTCTTTAATAATACTACCGTTTAAAATATATTTGTACATATATATATATATATATATATATATATGCACGAAAATTTATACATGTATATTGATGATTTCATATATATATATATATTGTATGATTTCACAAAAAGATATTTTTCCAAGATTATTCTTCAACTTTTACACTTGCATGGTTTTTGTTAATTCTTGTAGCAATATTTCTAGAAAATGTGCACTTGCATGACTCATATTTACTTAGGGGATGATTCATACAATTTAGGGTACGCTTAAGCATATTTAGGATGCCACTTAAGTCCATGAGTTGGACCATTTCATTAATTACCTAACCAAGGTGTAAAATTTACATTAAATGAAAATTGACCTTAATATTAAATAAATCTATTTCACATGCTCAACACTATAAATAGGGGAGGCAAGTTTTCATTTTTTTCATCACACACACAAACACATTCACACACACTAAATCCCACCTAAAACACCCCACTCACACAAACCTTACCATAAAAACACAAAACACTTCATATTTATAGTAAATCTTCTACCCATATAGATATACATAAACCCTTCTTTTTACATACATATATACATATTAACCCTCTATATATCCCCTTAATTCCATAAAATACTCTTGAAAAGGTAGGAGTTTCCTTAATTGCATAAATTAGTTTCTAGTTTTAGTTTTACATTTTGCTATCATGATATTATGCTAAATATTATGTGACTATGTGCACATATTACACACGCTCACCTTATGTGATTAAGTGAAATTTCTACTCAACTGTCGTATTGATGTGTGTTATTTATATTTTTTTTAGGCAAAAAAAAATATTATAGTCCACCAAGAGGAAGACACCACCGAGCATTACAGAGTTTTTGATTAGATAGAATTACCTACTTATGATTTTTCTATGTTGTATTAAATCTTATTCTTGTTATAAAAATACAAGGGTATTTCGTACTTTATTATATTTAACTTTTGTTATTTTGTTCAAAAAGGTACTATTTTATGAAAATTATGTACTCTTATTTTTGAAAAGGGTATTTTATTGCTAATAAAAAAAGAAGGTTATTTTTCCGGGTCGTGACATTTCCAGCTGAGATGGGCACCGGAGTTGTAACATCCACATCATTCGGGTCAAACTACAGTCTACAGGTATGAATTATATCTTACTTACTTGGCCCTAGCTTACTATTCCTACCGGCTCGTAAAGGCCATTCTTTCTTATTTATGCTACAAGACTATTAGCTAATTGCTTATCTTTAAGCATGATTGTGGTGGTAGATCCATGATTAACTTTAAGTGCGCAAGGCATTAGGACCTGAAATAAGGATCTTGGAAAAATGGCAACGTAAGGTAACAACTAGTATTGAAAGTTGGTTGCCTTTAGAATATGATTGTGGTGATGGCACACAGCAGTACAAATTATTCTTGCAAAGTAAGTTCCAAACTCAAAATTTGGGACAATTGAAGCACTATTTTGGTATTGAGCTAGCCAGATCTCAATCAGGTATTTACCTATTTTATAGACAACAACTCCTATCATATGAATTGGGTTCAACATCCTTGAAAAAAAATAGGATGAATGTTTCGATTTTATCAAACAAGTCAATCAAAAATGGAAGGTAAATATTCAAGCCCCACAGGGAGGAGTCTTGGTTGATGGAGGAAATAAAGGAGTTCGGGTATCAAGAGGAGATATATTGGAAGCAACGAGTAGAAGTTCAATTGCTTAAGGAAGGGGATAAGAACACATTGTTATTTCATGCTAAGGCTAGCAATTGTTTTGAGACCTACAAAATTGATAGGATTAGGAATGAGGATAGGGTCTGGATAGAGGAGGAGGGTCACATTCGAGACATCATTTTGGATTATTTCTCTAAGAATTTTACACCATGTCAGCCTCAAGATAGTGGGTTGGAGGAGGATATGGCATCGGTTCGGCCCAAGGTGGACTATGAGATTAACAATACTTTGATTATGATTTCACTATAGAGGAGGTCACTATGGCCCTCTCCCAAATCTATTATAAGTCACTTGGCCCAGATGGTATGCCCCCTATATTCTTTTAATCTTATTGGAATATTATTAGTAATGATATGGTTGCGCGTGTACTTCTATTTCTTAATGATCTTTATTTTAATCCATCTATTTATGCCATTAACATTGTGCTTATTCCAAACGATGCTAACCCAAAAACCCTTACCCAATTTCACCCCATCAGCTTGTGTAAGATTATATGTAAGCTTGCCTCTATAACCTTAGTAAATCACCTTAAGTCGATCCTTGACTATATCATAAGCTTGCCTCCCAATCAGCCTTTGTCCCTGGTTGCTTTATCACAAATAATGATCTCATAGCCTAGCTACGAGATCATTCATTTCTTGAATACTATGAACATGGGAAGTGAAGGCCACATGGCTCTCAAACTTGATATGAACAAGGCCTCTAACTAGGTCAAGTGGTGTTTTCTGGAGAATGTATTAGTAAGGTTAGGCTCTCATAAGCATTTTGTTGATATTGTTATATTTTGTGTTTCTTCAGTAGTCTTATTCTTTCATATTGAGTGGCTGTCAGTTTGGTGGTTTGCAACTCGAAAGGAAGCTTCATTAGGGGTCCCTCTCTCCCTTTACCTATTTCTGATTTATGCAAAAGAGGCTCGGGGGAATATTAAGGACCTGGTAGTATACAGGTTGACTATGACAGTCTCAAACTTATTTTGTGTAGTGTTATTTTCTGCCAAGCGTCTGAGGAGGCTACGGCCCAAGTGTAGAGGTGTTGCGTGTATATGGGTCAATATCAGGTCAGGAGATCAATATGGTTAAATCAATAGTGGTGTTTAGTGGGAATGTGGATTCACAGTTAGGATCAGTCACTGTCGGTGTGTCGGATGTACTGGCGGAAAGTTGTCAAGCTAAATACTTAGGCCTTCCTTTATTGGTGGGCCGAAGGAAAGCACCAGTGTTTAGTTCGATTAAGGACATAATATGGAAATGTATAAAAGGATGGCATGAGAAGAATCTATTGCAAGCAGAGAAGAATGTGTTGATCAAATCAATATTATCGGCTATCCCTTCTTATGCCATGACCTTCTTTTGTTTTTTGAGAGAGTTGAGATGATGCTAGTGGATTTCTAGTAGCATAATAAGGGGTCCAAGAAGATTCATTGGGTTGTAAGGCGAAGCTGTGCCTTTTGAAACATGATAGGTATTGGTTTCAAGTGGCTATGGGATTTTAATGATGCTTTTCTATTGAAGCAACTCTAGTGCATTTTGACTTATCTATCATCATTGCTCAGCTAGGTGATGAGAGCAAATATTCATGTGATTAGGAGTCAATTCGAACTCAAGTTGGGGGCTATTCCTTTCATGTGACACGGATTATTGGCTAGCTGGCATTATTCTAGGGAGGGCTTAGATGAAGAATTAGGGCCATGGAACGCATCAAGATCTGGGGCGACTTGCGGCTAACACACCTTTCGAATCCAGCCCTCGATTTTGGACTAGTATGCAGAATCCAACATGGTTGAACTTTGGGACCATGTTATGGATGGGTGGAATATGGCACTTTTAGAGCAGCTCTTCATGATATACATCGACCTCGAGCACATTAAATCCATTTCGTTAGTAGCAGGAGTGCGCGACAATATTCCAATATGGCATTATAGCATGAAATGTGTGTTCTTAGTTAAGGGAGCTCATCATTTATTTATATCTAGAAAGATAGCTAAGACAGCTGGCAAAAGAAGTTGTGGAACCTTTTGTGGGGGCTAGGCGTGGCAAACAAGGTCAAAATATTTGGGTGGCGCTTGTGTGTAAAGGCAACCGCTACAAGCTTAAGCAGAAGCGGTTGCTTTTGGGTGGAGGGCTACCCATTTTACGCTCCTAAGGAGGAGGATGAGTACCACATTTTCTTATCATGTTCGCTTCCTTGTCAAGTGTGGGTGTTATTGTGTTTGCCATGGTGAGTTTTTTTGGCTTGGCAATGGGGTGTTCTTGATTGGCTTAGTCATGTTTCAGCTAAACTATCTCATTCAGACTTCAAAACATTCTTGATGGTGGCATGGAGGTTGTGGCAAGCTCGAAACAAGCATTTGATGGAAAATAGAGTGGAGATGCGAGAGGACATGATAAGAGCAATGCTTAGCCTACTAGTTCAGCTTAGGAGACCAATTCTAGGATTGGAGGTGCGGGATCAACCATTGAACACATCCACTGTTTGGGCTTGTCCATCAATGGGAACAATGTTGATAAACTTCGACAGGGCAATTTTCAGAGTTGAAGCTGCTATTGGTTTGGGAGTTGCAATGCAAGATCATTTTGGCTCCTGCATAATCTTTCACATTACACAATTGGAAGGGCTAGGTGATGTGTATATCACTGAAACTATTGTAGCAAGGGAAGGGATGCAGATGACTAGGGAGAATGGGTAGTCATCGATTATCTTAGTACAACGGAGCAAGATCTCGTTCCAATCGGTAATATCACTCAACACATTAGAGAAGATAGAAGATATTTTCATTATGTTACCTTTTCCCACATTTGTAGGATGGGCAAATGGCTCATTGTCTTGCACGCTATGCTTGGGTTGCTAGTTTTCTTGTAGGTGATTTAACTGATCATATTGCTGAACTTATAATGGTAGAGGCTAACTCTTTAAGCATTTTGATCGCTTTCTTCTCAAAGAAAGACAATATCATTTGATTGTCACTAATTATTCATTGCAATAATTCAAAATACTACTTTCTTTTTTTTTAATCAAATTACTACCAATAGAATAAAAGTTATTATCACTTATTACAAAATATTGATAAATAATCAAAAAAGGTTGTTAGCAATTTTTAAATAATTACCAACTTGTAATTTTTTTATCTTTTTTTTTGTTTGGTCTTAGTTACTTGGTTTTGACCCATTAGTCGACTAATCTGGATCGGGTACTATAGAAGTCCATTATGGAGGCAACCCTCCCAACTCACACACTAAGATTCGAGTCCTGGACATTGCTTAAAGGATGTAGCGCCTCATCCCGCTATACCAACTGGTAGTTGATGTAATTTTTTTTTTCATTAATTCCTTGTTTCAAGCATTTTGATTTGACTTTAGGGATTAGTCTGTACAGTAGACATGTTACGTTTTTCTTCTCTATTTGATATTTTTTTCTGACAGTTTATTTTCTTTCTACCTTATTTAATTTAAATGACCCCCACTTTAATGATTTTTGTTTTTTTTTTATATTTTCCATCTTTTCTTGTACCAACCTAATTTCTCTTTTCACTTTTCTATTTTTCCTCGTGAAAAGTAATCTCCTTCCATGGAACTCTCAATCTCTTGCTTTTATCATTCATTTCAAGAAATTGAAATCAATGATGGCTACAAGGCTGCAAGGAGCATGTAAGTAGGTGGAGGCGAAGAGGGACTCAATCGAAAATTGTGCAATTGAGATATGGTGGCGAGTGCTGCGAGATATTATGGTGATTAGTCATGGTTTGATCTTTTGACAAGTAAATGTTGAAAACTCTAATGAATATGGATTGAAACACAATTATTCATAATATGAAACATAAAATACGATTGCTATGACTCGTTCATGCACAAGATCTCTAGTAAACAACAAAATAATGCTTTAACCGAAATCACTAAGCTTGATCCATTAGAGATGCGGAAGAGAAGTGGAGTTAGGGTTAGTGATCTTGTAAGCCAAGAAAAAACTGGCATAACTTTTCTGTATTCTCTCTCTTAGATGGGGGTACAAAGAAAAATGTCGTAATATTCTAGCTTAGGGACCATACCCTAATATGCCTGATGTATCACACTTTAATTATTAGCCTATCAAACATAATTAAAGTGTGACCGGACTTCTATACATGAAAGGTCCATACTCAAGGAAATATTTCTATAAGCCCATTAAATTTATTTCTTAAGGGATCACACTATTGGGCTTCCTTTAACGAGATAGCAAGCCATGTACAATAAATTCATATGTAAGACCACCAAAAATAGAGAAAAACCCAACAATCTCCCATTTGGTTCACATCTATTTTCAAAAATTGTACATAGTTAAAGCCATTGTGCACAAACTTTATGCTATTTGAAACTCGAAATATCTCAAAACAATCTGGTCTATCAATTGTGCTAATATAGGATCAAAGCTGCTTTCGTCACATAACTCGTAACTAAACTAAACAGTGGTCATAACACTAGCAAAATTAATGACATAGATCAAGTATGAATGTGTAGCATGGAAAGTACATGTAATGTGATCTTGATCATGTCTATTCCAATTGGTCATACCTTATGGCTCAAAGAGTCCCTAACACTTTCCAATACTTTATGTCGAATCGTAGTGGAAAACCAATATCTTCATTTCAGAATATTCAATCAATTATGAAATCTTAGTCTGTACAGAATATAACCATCAAATATGTACGAAGAGCATGAAATCAAATATCAAACTCCCACTAATATGGCATACCACAGATCCTTATGATACCCATTACGCTATACGACCATGTAGCACTTTAAGTAGTGATTCTGTAGTGAGTTTTAAACCATTGAGTTTGTATTAATGTGCTCTATTGATACCTGAATACTCTAAACTAATTTTTCACAACTAGAAACTTAATGTCTATATATTAGACTTTCCCAAAGTCTAGTTGTTCTTCGAATATAACTTAGAAGACTTATTATGACAAATGATCCTTTATAGTGTCAATACCATTGATTGCTTCCAATTTAGTGATAAAAATTCAAGCTATATTCCTTGATTGGATGCCTCATAGCAGATCATGCATTCAACCTTTATAGTTGAGAAAACTATCAGTGTCTTAACACTTTTCCGAAATAGCTCCTCCAACTATCATGAACACAAAATATAATATGGATCTCTTACTATTTAGGCATTTAATAAAAGGCTGAATTGGAATACCACACAATCTATAAGTGGTTTTATTTTCAATAAGTGAGCATATATTTCTAATTCTTTATAGACACATCATAACCCGTCACATCAATGATTTGTCTTCGGGTTACTAAAATATTTTGTCTAACATCCATACTATGTATGTTAAATCCTGATGCATATACACCCATGCATATATGAAATTGGACTAAACTAAACTTTATCACCCTTTGTCATAGGAGTGTCCCTTGATGCACAATTTTACATGCCAAAATAGCTAAACACCTCATTAATATAGACCTTTTGCATCTGAGTATACCTTCATGCAATAGGCCTATATTATTGCTTGCCAGTAGATTATCATCTACAAACAACACTAGAAGGGTAAATTTGCTCCCACTAACCTTGGGATATATGCATTGATTAAGGGTGTTTTCCTTAAGCCAAAAAAGGTCATCACCCAATTAATTTTTTGGTACCATGGATTGAACACCTACTTTGAATCATATATGGACTTCTTTATTTTACATATAGGTGCTTTGAGTCTTTGGACTCAAAGTTCTCCAACTGTACTTTATATATTGTCCATTGAGAAACATTATCTTTATGTCTGTTTGATACAACTCTAGATCTTAATGAGCTACAAGTGCCATAACAATTTTAAAGAAGTCTTTCGTCTAAACCGGTGAGAAAGTCTCTTTAAAATCTATGCCTTCTTTCTAAGTAAATCTATTGGCATACTTTATATCTTTACCATTTGATTTCCGTTTGGTTTTGAAATCATATTTATAACCAATAGATTTCATCCCTTATGGCAACTCGACAAGATCTCAAATGCTATTGCCCCTCATGGATTTCATTCATCATTCATGGCTTCGATCCATGCATTAGAATTCAAACACAATTTGATTTGACTAAAAGATGTAGGAACGCCTTATAATCCCATTCCGAATTCGTATTCATGGAGATAAATGATGTAGTCTTCCAAAATCATTTTCCTCTTCATCTCGTGGATCTCTTTATTAGCACTCTAGGTTTGAGGTTGTTGGGGTTAATCAACTTCAATAGATGATGATTCCCTACTTGATTAGTGGGCATTTCTCAAACACATCCTTCCTATTTTGATCACTCCCCCTATACCAACATCCTCAATTTACTTGGCGTTTTCTATTTCGAAAAAGGACAAGGGTGAGGGATCATTGGACTTAATGTCCCTCAATTTTTTAGTACCCTACAAAGCAGTAACTATTGATCTTGAGTCCAATTTATTCCTACTTAGACCTATGAGGCCTAGCCTCAGTTGGACATCCCTAAACAAGCAAGAGCCTAATACTAGACTTCTTTCCGATCTACAACCTTATGGGGTTTTAGCTACTACTTTGCTTTGAACTCACCTTATTGCATTAACTGCAAACTTTAGTGTCTTACCAAAAAATTGTTTCCAAAGACTATGACTAGTCAGTAATCAAGTGCAAATAACCACACAAACGTAATCATCAATAAAGTTGATAGCAGTTGTTATCCATTCCATGATGCAATAGGGAATGGTTTGCAAAATGTCTATATGCATCAACTCTAAAGATTATTTGCTCCTATTTGCACTTGTTTTCCTTTATATTTGTTTGTTTTTCCTTTATACATTCTTTACAAAGTTTTTCAAGTCTGTAAGAATAAGAAAATCAAGAATTCCTTTTGACATAAGCATACTTATTCTCTATTCAGAGAAATTGCCTAATTGATTATATTGTCACACAAATGAATTCTCATTATCCAATTTGGCTTTAGTTCCAAAGTTATTTTTAAAGGTATCTCTTATTTTTGTTAAAGTTATTAGTGTCCAATATTCACAACATAACAAACTAGAATACAAGTTCATCAATATTTAAATTTAGAGAAATACTGAAAATTTTATTTCCAAAAGGACAAGTGGATCTAAATTTGTCCATCTAGGAATATAAATTAAATTCCTTCTCAATGATGGCATAGCTAAAGCTTTTCTCTAAATTCAAATATAAACTAGTATTCAATAGATCATTGTGGACTCCAATGTTGTTTAAGAAATCTTTATTGCCAATTTCTTATAGATGTCTATTACAACACCAATTGGAACTATACACCCTAATCAATTCTAAATTATGACACTGGTCTGAATGGTCAGCCCATTATCTAGCCACTAGGTGTCAACAAGTACTAAAGTCAATCAATAAAACAAATAAAATTGAGAAGTCAATATTCTTCGCATACCAAATGACCTATTTGGGATATTCTTTATGTAACCAACTTTCTTGCACACCAATATTTCTCGCACTTTATGTTGGAATGTCACAAGTCGTTCAGTTTCTTTAACCTAAGTCCTTATTATTTCTTAACGGTGGTAGTTTATTGAGAAATTATTGTCAAATTAGTACTTCATCTATTCTCTTGATTAAAACTAGGTCCACAAGAATGTTTTTCAACATTCAAACTTTCAAGGACCTTTATTTTTATTGCAAGATTGGAGTATTCTTTGATGTACTTCTTTATGTCCGTTGCATTTATACCACATTGAAATAAGCTTTCTAAGAATAATGTTCGTTTCGACCTTTTTGTTGGAACGAATCGGTTTGCTATGTTTACTTTTGGAAACTTTGGCAATTTCTTTCTCAAAAAAAAAAAAAAATGACCCCTTATGGATACCGGGAGTTTAAATGTCGCGTGACTATTAGACTAATATAATTTGACCGATCCTACTTCTCGTATCCGGCTTTCTATCAAGCATACTAATACTAATGATTAGATCCACAGGACTATCAAATCCTAATGTATAGCAAGTATATGCAACCAAGCACATCATAAAGTGCATTTTCTATTTCTTAAGGTTTGTGCTATTAAACACATGGGATGTTATTAATAATGACAAATATTAAAGACATTATAAAGAAAATTAAATATGCTCAAAGTAAATCAACCGTTAAAAGCATGCACATGTGTGAATAATAAGCATATCAAATACATCATATGCAAGTGGGTCCATCTTAAGATACCTAGCATAACATTGTTATTTAGTCTCTAGACATAACTAACAACTTATAAGTGGTACTCTTGTCCATAATTCGTGAATATTATAGTTTCTGAGATACATAACACGATATTGTTATTTAGTCTTTAGACATAAATAACAACTCATAAATGGTATCACATAGTTCAAAAATATTTCATACACAAAGTTCACAAATATTTCATAATTGTAAAACAACCTAGCAATATGCCTTTCTTTGGAGCAACAAATTGCTATCATTTTAACCAAAATAATTTTAATATTTATAATATGCTTGTCTGGTCCAAATAATCTTCCTTTGGATGATTATCTCGCAAAAACAAAATAATATAAAAATTACATATTCATGAATCAACCGTCTGGCCAAAATAACCTTTCTTTGGGCTGATTATTTTGCATGGATGAAGGAGCATGGCATTAAAATATTCATGAATATTAACCATCTAGCCAAAATAATCTTCCTTTGGGCCGTTTATTTTTCATAGATAGAACATGCGTATTTGGCTAAAAAGTGAAAAACTTTAACTAGTAGAGGTCACTTTTGTGACATATTAGCTCAATCTATACAATTTTAAAATATGCGCAGCATAATTTAGTCCCAAAAATGTCATACAAAGCTAATATTCAAACATATAAATAAATCAGCAAGTTATTAGCAGTAATACCAAAGCAGTCAACCGGCTGGACCCTTTTACTGCAAAGCTGAATTCTTGCGTTCGATGTCCATTAGCTGAAATTTATAGTTTTCACTTCTGGCAGGATCTTAACAAATATTTATTAAACAAACAACAACATGGGGAATAAAGAACTAATTGCAGCACAGCGGTTTAGCGTCACGCTTTTGTGGTCAAACACCTTGGCTTGACTTTGACTAAGTGAATTTAGGTTTTGGGCCCCCATCAGAATTTTAATGAATTCAAAACAATGACATAAATGTTGGATGTAGGCCTGTGGTCTAGCGGTTGGAACTCTGAATGCTATTGTGATGACTCGTGTTCGATTCCCACAATTGCAGTTTCAATTTCCTTTTGCTTTGTGCTCAAATGGTTCGGTTGTTAAATATCACTAAACAACAAATAGTCTGCAGCTCACTATAGTAGCCGGATGGCCAAGCCCAGCCAAGCTATGCCACTGGGCGTTGGTTTGAATCCTGTGACCTGCACTTTTTATTTATTTATTTGTGATCGCATTGTTCTGTCGTTAATACCACTAAACAACAAACAATCCAAAGCTCACTATAGTAGCCTGATGGCTAAGCGCAGCCAAGCTATGCTGCTGGGTGTGGGTTTGAATCTTACTACTTGCACCTTCTTATTTATTTATTTGTAATCTGGATCCCGAGCACACGTAGCATATAATAAAAGTAATGCACAAACAACTATGTTTCAGAATAGCAACAGCCTATGTTTCAGAATAGCAAGGCAAACTTGTGGTTGCAGATTCAACACCCATTGGTCACCTAAATTAGGTTTTCATCTCTTTATTAAGCATAGCTACCAGGCGTTTATTTTTGTAACGACCCGGTAAATCCCTTATTTACCTATTTTATATTATACAAAATTTATAGGATTATTTTGTGAGTTATTGATTTATAGAGATTATTTTTTCAAATATGATTTTATTTGTGAACTAGTGAGCATATTACTACATAAATATTGATAAAATATTATAAATTCCAAATATTCTTAAAACTTCATGCATTTAATCTTTCTAAACTCCCAGAATTATTTAATATATTATTTTCACCTTTTACCTATTTTCCCAAGAATTTTTAGTAATTTTCGAAAAATATTGTCTTTAAGTTATTAATTTGAAATCTAATTTTTAAAATGCTTAATTGTTATCCAAAAATTAAAATAATAATACAAATAAATATTCTAGGTTTTATTTGACTTATAAAAATTAATTTTCGAATTTTTAGAATTTTATTTCTATTTTTGGGCGATTTTCGAAAAATGGGCAAAACAAGGGGTATTTTGGTCTTTTCACCTCTCCAACCCCAATTTTCGTTTTTTTGCTGAGAAATAAGCAATAAAATACTTAATAAATAAGAGTTTCAGAATATATATGTTTTTGTTTGATTTTAGTTGATTTTATTTTATATTTTATCAAAATATCTTTACTAATACATACTCTTGAACCTCATATACATAAATAACTATATATTAGTGGTGATGTACATGGCTACATATACACACACACACATACCCACATACATATACATGGTATTTAGTAAGAATAGGTGTAAGCATATATAGCCATGTATAATGTATGGAATAGGTATTTAGTTGAATTTAATAATTGGATATTTGTGTCTAATACATGGAAGATAATTACACAAGACCATATACACCAAAATCCTCATTTTTCAGCCATTTTTCCAGCCCAAAACCGTGCACTCTCTCTTGCTCTTACACTCTCTTTCATTTTTTCCTCCAAACACTTCACTTCCTCCAAATTACTACACACTTTGAAGAACTAAGGTAGGAACTCTTCTTTATACCTTAAGTAGAGGATTTTTCTTCTTCTTCTTGAGGAGATTAGGCAAGCTTCCATACTCTTGTGCCCAAGCAATGTAAAAGAACAAGCTTGAATGGCCTAGAGTGAGAGCTTTTGCCAAACATACCTCCAAGTTGAGGGTTTTAGTTATGTTGCTAGCTTCATGTTACTTTATAGTTAATTTTGTCATGTTTAACTCTTGTTGGGAGGAAGTTGAAGGATGGATAGTATTATGAGCATGATCTTGAAGATCATATGTGATTAGTATGCTTATTTGGAGTTCTATGTACTTACTATGCTTTCTTGGAAAATTATGTGATTATTGTGCCTTCTTACAATAATATGGCATTCTTATGTTTTATTTGAATTATTATGTGAGTTCTATGCTTTATATGAAGTAGTATGAGACCATGATTCTTTAATTGAGCTAGTAGGAGAATATCCTATGTTGTCTTGAAAGTATTTGTGAAGAAAGCTCCACATATCTATTTATTATACTTTATTGTATAGTTTTATGCCTACTTTGATGATTATAGAAATATACATGTATATATATATCTATGTACGTATATATATGTAAATATTTAAAGTATTGTTATCTATTCATTTAACTAATTTATTAGAGATTAGGTATATATATATATAGTTATGTACGTATATATATATGTCTACTTATTATAGACTAATTATATACTTAGTAATACTTAGTAAGACTACTTTAATCTATATATATATATATATGGTACGTATAAGTATATATATAATTATATTCATTTTATTGGTTTATATATATATGTAGATAATTTCAATCATCTTATATCTATATCACACTTTATATAGTTTATATATTTTTCTATCATCTTTATATATATAAACTTATCTATATCACATTTTATATATTTTATATATTTATATTAGTTATCTTTTAATCTATATATATATTTAAGTATATTTATACTAGTTATATTTTAGTCTTTATATTTATATATTTATACTAGTTATGTTTATATATTTATATTTATATTTTATCTATTTACATATTTTGCTACTATCTAATTACATATGCTTAATAAGCAAACATAAAGCTTTCACTTATACGTGTGGAGCTTACTTTGCTAAACTATGATGATGTGCATATGTGAACAAATTGCAATTGTGTGAATGGGCCCATATGTGCTGGAATGGTCTGGGGGGTGTTCCACCGAGACATACTATTGAGTAGCCGGGAGAGTTCACCACCCTTCCATCTCCTAATCCCTCCCTTGGGTAGACGGAGGGATCTACTTAAGAGAGAGGGTCGTAGAACAATACTAAGGCGTATGCCCGGGATACGACCATTGGAGGATAAGGCTGGCGGGAGAAATGTGCTGGTTGTTATTTCGGCCCGGGTAGTTACAAGGGTCACTGTCAGGTGACGAAAGGTAGAAAGTGTGAAATTATATATGTGCTATGTGTAACTAATGTGCACTTGACACCCGAGCACCTTCTGTGTATAAAGAAGTGTTTCTACTCAACCATCGCGTTGACTCCTCTTTTCCAATATTTTTTTAGAAAGAAATGAAATAGCGGATCAGAGTGGCGCAGCGGAAGCGTTTCGAAGCCATTTACGCAATAAAGTTATTTTGTATTTCTTTTGAAAATTGTAACTCTTGTATTTTGTATATGTTTTATGTAAACAAATTACTATTTATGTTTAATAAAATATAAAGGAATATCGGGGTCGTTACAATTTTTGTGGCAGAGTACAATATGAAAAATAAAGAAACCAAAATCCTTGATATTTTTAAAATCGCACGTCAAAAATACCCAAAACCACATAATGATATAAAATCAATTCAGATTTATGAATATGAACGTGCATCCATAATATATATCAAACATAAATATATATTGTAAATTAACTAAAACATGCTTAAAAAACATCAAATGGTAACTATGTTTAATAAAGAGATCTCTAGTAACCAACCAAATAATGCTTTAACAGAAATCACCATCCTTGATCCATTACAGATGCAGAAGAGAAGTAAAGCTAGGGTTAGTCATCTTCTAAGCCAAGAAAAAATGGCGTAACTTTTATGTATTCTCTCTCGTAGATGGGGGCGAAAAGAAAAACGTCGTAATATTCTGGCTTTGGGACCATACCCTAATATATCTGATGTATCACACTTTCATTATGAACTTATCAAACATAATTAAAGTGTGATCGGGTATCTACACATGAAAGGGCCACACTCAATGTAATATTTCTATAAGCTCATTAAATTTATAATCTTAAGGAATCACACAATTGGGGCTCCTTTTAACGAGATAACAAGTCACGTATAATAAATTTATATATGAGGCCACCAAAAATAGAGAAAAACCCAACAATAAATACATACTTGAATCAGTAAGAGAAATGGGTAGAAAATGGTTTTTGCATTGGAATAGGTCATAGGTGAAGTGGTTTTTTTTTTTTAATTGACGACCGTTGAATAACTTAGGGTTCAAATTTTGTGAAAATTCATGTTATTTGAAATTTTAAATTAAAGGAGATCAATAATTGGAAATGAGGGAAATTTCCGTTGGTATGAGCTTTACAACAAGAAAAGCTCGTTGCTTCTTGAACAATGGAGGCAACGAGTTGTGGAGGTCTAATTGAGTGCGGTTAGTGGGTTGTTCAATCAAGGAATCGGTGGAGTTGCTGCTGATACAAGCTTTTTCAAGTTTAACAAAAAATAAAATGAAAAATGAAAAGTTGGATCGTATCTCATTGCAGAGATGTGATGGATTTTTAGGTGAATTTCTTCTAACAAGCCGCTTTAATTGAGAATAAATTAAACAATAAACCATATACCATTAGAAAGCTACTGATATCTAGTTCTCAACTGGTGTTTTAGAAAAATTTCTACATAGTCATAATTTCTATTTAATTTTTTTCACTAATTTTTTTGCTTCTTAATAAGTATTTGGAACATGATTAATTGTTGGATTTGATGTTTAATTTATGAGTTCGGTCATTCTATCAAAACATTCCTGTGGCATATTATAATCTGATTTCAATATCATCATTTAAAGAGTCAGTAACAACCCTATCTAAGACTCACATCCTAGCCACAGGGAACGATGTGCGACCGCCAATAAATCATAAAATTGTTGAGTTTCCTTACTAGGAGGTTGTTCCACATCATGACTCGTGTCAACATTTGGTTCAAAATTATGTGGAGGCAAATTTTGATGGCCCACATTCTGACTCATAGCATCATACACTAGATTATCATAATTTCTTAGCCGTTCGGGAAAATTGTCATGATTGTAACTAATTGGGCCACCGATGTCAACATTCCAATTTTATGGAGTTGACTCTTATTGTGAAGTCCCAGTACTAATAATTCAGTTGGAACCCAAAGCTCAAAAGATCATATTGTACATTATTATATTTCTTGTATTTTTTTTTCACATTTAGAACATGGATAATTAAAAAAGTCGTTATCACATTTGCATTATGGTTGTCTGGTTTCAAATTCATTAAATTGTTCTAAACCCGACAAAAATTCAATCGTAAAGCTTTTTCGATCAGGCAACAACTTATTGTACATCCAACTCCGACTGACACGGATATTCAAATTTTATAATCACACTAAAAATAATTAAACTTTTTTGTGTCGTTAAATGTCAACAAATATATATCATACTCAACCTATGCCATTTAACAATATCATATCGCATAGGCAACCTATACCATTTTATTACAAACACACATATCATACTCAAAATGATTACCCAACTTTCTATATGTATCACCATCAACTAATTACCTAACAAAACTATTACATACCACAAACACAACAACAACACTCATACTCACTAAAAATTTAAAACAAACTGTTACGACAACAATAAATCACAAAGATTCACTCATACATGTAAATCAATAACACAACAGTAATACGCACTCATATTCACCACAAATTTAAAACAAACCAATAACGACAACAATAATTCAATAATATTCACTAATACATGTCTATCGCGAACATATCAATAATACACACTAATATTCACTACAAATTTATAACATAGCACTAACATTTCAATAATATATAAATACACAAATATTCACAAAAAATTTATAACATACCTTAATTTTAGGAGCCTTCAAAAATTAAAAAATATATGAAATCTAACAAATATTCAAAATATTCCAAAAAAAATGTAATTAATTGTTCAAAAAAAAAACATAATATGTGAGGTGTGTGGGGGGGGGGGGGAGGGAGCAGCCACCAGAGCTGCCATAACTGGTAGCAGTCGTAGCCCAACTAACAGGGAGGGGTTAGGCGGCATCCCGCCACCTAGGTGACGGGGGGTGGGGGGAGGCCATGGGAGGGAGAATGGGAAGGGTAAGGAGGGTGTAGGGGATGCGCGGTGGTGGACGTCGCAAACTGGCGAAGAGGCTACCGTGCTTGGGGGGGCCGGGGGAGGGTTTTCCTTAGGGGTGGGGAGGGAAGAATTGCCTAAAATTTTCTAAATAAGGAATATATATATATATATATATATATATAAACTTATCCACGAATTAGCACAGAATATCTATGGTTAAGTTAAAAAATTTTGAAGTGCCACAAGTTAGCAATCGTGGCTAACTTGAATTGGTGTCCAAAAGTTACCCACATATAATCTATGGGCTGAGCGACCCAACACAAATTGGGCTTATCCACAGACTATCCGTTGCTGAGACTTCAAAAATTGAAGGAAAAAAAAGTTAGCCATGGACACTCCTTGGTTAATGGGCTATTAGCCATGGAATATCTGAGGCAAAACCTTTAATCATAGAAAATCCATGGCCAAGGTGAATAATCCATAGTTGGTGGTGCCACAATGCCTTCATTTATAAAATAGAATTTTTCAACAATTATTCACCCCAATTGGGTAAATTTTGCACTAAAACTTTATAAATTATCAATAACATTACACTTTATTGAATTATTAATTTCAATATAGTCTAAATTATTCAAATAGATCAACTAATTTGAAAGACCACATAACCTATATATAATTAATAACGTTCAAGTGAACTGAACAATATTTATATATATTACCACTACTTCGATTTTCACATTATAATAAAATGATATATATATGTATATATATATAAATTATCAAATCTAAGAAGTGATTTAACTCTATACATCAATCATAGTGTCGTCAAATAATTGAAACGATCATTGATAATTTGACTACTGATCAATTACCTATGCAACAATTGTATTATTCAATAAATTAAATTAAAAAACATATTTGAGTAATAAAAAGTAATTTGAATTAGCGCTATCATTTGTTATACGCAATACACTAATAAAACAAATAAATTAACACATTTGTATTCAGGGAACATATTAAATCGGGTAAAAATAATACAATTGAACAGCAAAACTACAAATTAGCCACTCACTAGCCATGGCTAAGCATTCTTAAGGAATGAGTAGCCTTTCGCTTTTTTTTTTCAGAGAAAAATTCATATTAGCTACAAAAAATCTATGGCTATTCCCTAGACATATTTTCTCATTTTGAAAATAAAATTATCTTTAACCACAGAAATTCCGTGGCTAAATCGATAGCTAAACTTTAGTGAAAAGGCGCCAATTTTTGCGCCACCTGTGCCACGAAAAATCCATGGTTAGTAGCAATGAGTTAGCCATTGATTTTTTTCGTGGCTAAAATCTGTGGCGAATTTGCTTTCTTTTTTGTAGTGTTACCATAAAATGACAGGTGTCTAGTGCACGCATTACACGCACCACATCAATTACCTCTTTTG
>JAOWBU010000830.1:0-25000 GCA_026212405.1 Petrea volubilis
GAGCCGAAAATGCTATAAATGAGCTATAGAAGATCCCTAACATTAAGCCCAATAATCCTATAGGCCACAAGGTACAACTCCACATGCATACAACACCACCACCAAAACAGAAAATAAATGTTATTCACAGAAAATGAAGAGTTCAACTTAAATAATTGAAATTTGAATTAGAGCCAACATGCATAAATGACTACAGTTGACCCTTCCAAGATATTTGCAACCTTCCAAGATGCACCTAGGCCTAATCATGAAGCACAGTCAGGTAGCTTTACAATTATTTCAGATGTTAAAATTTAGACAGGATAAAAAGATCTCAGGGTCTACTATCCAAAATGGTAAGCGTGTTTAAACAACGTATACCCCTAGTATTAATTGCTAGATTGAGATAATCCTATAAATTTATTTATATCATAATCCAATGAACCTAAATAAAAAATGTACCTACAGCTAGGTCTGTCAATGGGTAGGATTTTACTTTATCCGTATCCATTTATTCTCTACTCATACTCTATCTATACCCTAAAATTTTAAAATTTACCCAATGTGTATTCACACATTACACATATCATTACCCAATGGGAATTCACACACCACACACATTTTTCACACACCACACACATTTTCACACACACACTGCGCATACATTTTTCACACACACGCACACATACTGCACACACACTATGCACACATATTTTGCACACACACACATACATACAACGCACACATTTTTCACACACACACACACACAAAACAAACATACACACACACACACGCACACACACACTATGTGTGTGAAAAAAGTGTGTGTGCACGTGTGTGAAAACACACACTGCACACACATAAAACAAACAAACACGGTGTGTGAAAACATACACTGCACACATAGTGTGTGAAAACTATGTGCAGTATGTGTTTTCACACACTGTGTGTGTAGTGTGTGTCTGTGTGTGTTTGAAAAAATGTGTGTGTGCAGCGTGTGTGTGTGAAAAAATGCGTGCAGTGTGTGTGTGTGTGTGTGTGTGTGTCTGCAGTGTGTGTGTGATGTGTGTGTGTGTGCAGTGTGTGTGTGAAAATTGTGTGTGCACAGTGTGTGTAAATGCGTGTGTATGTATTAACTGTGTGTGAGCTTAAAAAAATACAATATCAAAAAAAGGCAAATAAAAAAAAATATGATTGGGCATCTATACCCTACCCTAAAAATAGGATATACCCAATATACATATCCAATGAAAAAATATTTAAATAGGGTAGATAGGGTATAAGGTATATTTAATCGGATATTTTTAGGGTTAGGGTCAGGGTAAGGTAAAACCCTATCCATTGACAGACCTACCAACAGCAACTCCACAACTGAGAAGGCATAGAAAAAGAAAGAGAAATACCTGTTCATTAATCCCTTGCTCATTCAAGTATATACGTACATGTATATCATGACCTTAGTGTATAAATGCACATAGTTACCAACTGAAGGTGGTATCCATCTAAATTCATCATCAAAGAACCAACATTTCAGACTTGGCATATGGGAAAATGATTATAATATATTATTATTATGAATGAATAAATAAATAAAAATGGTGTTTATTTCTTGAAAACATCACGAAAGGAACAGCGTTTAGGTTTAACTTTGGTGTACTGGTGAAGGCCAACTTATAGGCTATAATATAAGAACTCAATGCTAGAGTTTCAATAAAGTCATATATATTCACAATGAGACACTATACAAGATTTCCAACTAACTCAAATGGGGATGTGCATAAGTAATTGAAATGATATTACAAATGACAATTAGTGCAAAATAAAAACCAGGCTAACAAAATAGCAAACCATAAACTCCAAGCAAATTCATTAGAAACTAACTATAAGAGAGAGAGGCAATGTAGTATTCCGGGAAGGAAAAAAAAAAACAAAGAAACACACTCGATTTTTTCGAATCATAGGTACCAGTAATTTTTTCCCTACACAAAACCAAAACAATAAAAATAAACAAAGATTCTGAAAATTAGAGAAATAGAAAATAAATCAACGATTGCCACTCGCAAAATTAGTCCGCAAAGTCGGCAGCCGCATCAATCACTGAAAGGAACCGTAAATGCGTGCAGCAATGGCAGACTATCAGCTGGAGAGAGCTCGAATATGTCGTCTCCTGTGTGTGATAATACCGCGTCACTGAGCTGTGGTTTTGAAGGTGGTCCTGGATACGGTGAGCGCTAAAGAGTCAGAAGCCATTTTTAGGTTTTAACTGAGCAAACACTTTTTTGGAAAAAATTAGAGATTTGTTGAACCTAAAGAAAAACAAAGAATAAAGCCAAGAAGATAATAGAATTATTTGCTGATGGAACAATGCAATTGTCATTGAACTGAGCTAATGTTTAAATACAGAAAAAATTCAACTATTTGAACCTAAAAATAAGCAACTACTTTGCACATGATTACATGATCAACAAACTCCTAAAAATCTTAACAAACTCCTAAAATATCTGAAACTTTATCAGTGATAAAAACATGAGAAAATTCAGTTGTTGTTTTACTGTTTCTTGCAGTAGCTGGGGCAATTCTTCAACACACTTGTCATCTTCTGTTCTCGCCTCATCCCATTGATAGAAGTAGGCTTTTCTCCAATAGCTCTTTGTTCTTAATATCTCAACTTCTCTTTGCAAAAAGCCCTTTTGTTGGATCACCGCTAACGCATTAAGAGGCAAATATGAAAGAACAAATTAACAAAATATACCAGATAGAGTTACGAGACTACTGGACTATTTGCTACAGCATATGCTGCAAGCCTGGGATCAAAAAATTAAATACTCATCTGATTTTGGATGGTCAACAGCACCCACATGGGAAGAAATTACAGTTCTCCAGAGAGAATGAGTTAACAAGAGGCAACACTAAATTGTATGCTAAAATTAGGTACGGTGGAAAATGGTAGGAAGGGGAGGGGAAGGAAGGAAAAAGTATATTTTTTCTTGTTTGGTTGTGAGATGAAAAGAAAAGGAAAGAAATTGAGGACAAGCTGAAAAGTCAGAAATTCAGCTTAGCACTAATAAGCCACACGTTTGGGCTGAGTTCAGAAATTCCGAATAGTGCAGGACAAGCTGAATATAAAACAAAAAGAAGTGTATGCTAAAATTCAAAGAAAACTTCATCGAATAGACTACTTGGTTTTGTTCTACAGTTAAATTATCCAAGTTAATGTGTCACACTAGCACCTATCATACTATGGCGCATTACCTGTAATAAATCAGAATGAGAGCTACAGATAACTATATATACTCATCAATGCAAATAGTATGTAAACATCAAGAGTTTAATTGATCAATGCATACTAATACCATGTAAACCCCAAAAGTTAAATAAGTGACAAATAATATCAAAATTTTACCGACAGAAAAACTTATATTTAACCGAAGTAAAGAGGATAGACAGTCACTGTGCGTCAGCTCTGGTATACCAACTCTTCTTCGTATTGACGAGTTTGTGTTTGGGACGTCATTTGCTGCGGCCATAATCCGTAAAATAACAACAAATTCCTTAAGCACTTGAGAACAAAAAATTCATAAAATTACAAAACTAGAACCATTATACCAACTTGAAACTAACTATATTGAAAGGACTAGAAAGGACTTTCATTTTGCAAAATAGGGCATCGGGAAAAAGAGTTCCATTATTTTCTTAATTTGCTATGAACTCCAAAATGCAAAACCAAACACACCACCAACAGGTCCAGTGGTTAAGTTGCGTTATTTTGGTCTTAAATATCCAAGTTTGAATCTCGCTAGTGATTGTAAACTCTTGCCAATTATTTGGGGTATTACAGATCATCCTAATTCAATAATTGGTAGAACTTTAGTCACTAGTATATTAGTGGCTGTTGTGAGTAAATTGAAATTATTCCCGAGCAAGCTTTGACGAAACACATCAAATCTGACGACCTAGCCTTCAGTACACACTACAAGAAAATGAATAAATTGTTAACAATATAATAAGTGAAAATGAATAAATTATAATAAATTATTTACATTTAGCAACAAAAGAATTTATTATGTCATGAGAATGATTTACACAATGGCAATAGTGGTAACATAGTATCTAAGGAGACAATATTAATAATTAATAACACACTTATAATGGCAATTTAGTAATAATGAAATCTTATCACAAAATTGAAGTAACAATTTTTGTCACAAAATTATCACCATAAAAGTGCCAATAATTGTTAATAGTGCCAACTAAAAATATTAATTCTTGTTACCATTGGATGATATTATGACAGCATAATAATTATTGTCACTAGAGAAAACTTAATTGGTGATAAAAGTTATTGTCACTAGAGAAAACTTAATTGATGACAAAATAGAAGGGATTATCACTAAGTATATATTATCACTTTTATTTATTTATTTGGATCTGAATATTATCACTTTTATATTTTATTATTGATATTACTTTCTTTTTTAGTGTCATTTTATTATTAAAAAAAAAATAGAAACACCCAAAATAAACAGTCTAGAAGTACAATACATTATAAAGATACTCGCGTCCTTTGCACTTGTTGGTAACTCCACAATGACAGAACAGGTGGACCCACGAATAGTTCTCATACTTTCAAGTGCGTCTGCTAGTGTAAAATTCCTTCCATAAGTTAAAACAGGCTATAAATACTTTTTTTGCTGAAAAAGAAACAAGTCCGAAATATTAGAGCCATCAAACCATGGTAGACTTCCCGATCCTTCCATCATTTCTCTTGTTTCGCAGGAAACATCTATCCCCAACACACAGCAAAACATTAGAAATAAAGAGAATCGTAAGGAAAAATCCAAAAAATCAACAGAATAAACACTAGTTGCTGAAACAGAAGGCAGATCAAAATGCTCAATTATCAATAAACCTCAGCAAAATTTAATTCATAGTACATCTGCAATCTGTAGCATCATGCTCAATAGATAAGCTAAAACACATAGTGACTTTTGCAGCTGTGCCAAACGTATATGCTTGTGGTAATAACCGGAGCAATATGGTGTGACCATGTGGGTTAAACTGCAAATCATACCAAGACAGACTTGTGATAGCGTTTTACCTGCAAAAGTATGAAACAAAATGAGAACACAAAATATGGTCACAAGTTAATGGATGGAAGCAATAAGAAATGGATCACCCATGAGGCTGAGAGTGCCACCCATTCAATGGTTTTTATCATGTAAGTTGGTTTATAAATCTAATGCTGACAAATAGGGACGATCACCGTGAAGTTTCCATTTTTTCTCCTAATTTTGAAACCTAATTCTCGAGAAAGTTCAAATTGCAATTTTGCAAATCATCAATCAGATGTAAAGTTTCATACACTTTGGGGCCATGTTTATGTTAATTTAGAAAAATAAGAAAGAAAGTTTAGCCGCAAATGCATAACCACACAATAAAAATTCCCTTGAAGTTTTACTCCATATAAAATGACTTAAGCTCGAAGGGGACATATTGTACAAACATAGCACTTTCTTTTCAAACTTTGACGAATAATGTAACTAATCCAGTATGCAAAACATCATTCGATAAGATCTCAAAAATATTCTCCTTGAGGACAAAAGGTGATGCCAAGTCTAAGAATGACCTGAACTTTTATTAACGTGGAACACTGGCACAAAATGAAATAATAGGTTATACCATATTGCAGTAAAAAATTACTTCAGCACAGTAACAAAGTAGTCAAATAGCTGATAAAAGTTTATCCGAACTCAAAGGAACCATTGATTCAGGTTTCAAAAGAAAAGTGAATCACCTGAACTTTACGAATAAATCAAAAAAGGAACTTAAGAAATGAAAGGTATAATCATTTAAGTACCATAAACAGGAATTTATAGAAATGCTAACCAAACATTAAACTGAATGAAGTTAAATATTTAACATAAACTATTAAATTGAACTTAATATCTATACTCTTTCACAATTGCAAAGCCCTCTATAATATAGCTAACTTGGTCTCTTTGGTCTGGCTAAGTTAGCTTTTATCTTCTATCCCCTTGCTCTTCTCTCCTCTCCTCTCCTCAACCTTAACTTCTTTCTTTTCTTTTTGTGTTTTTTTGTTTTGCCTCTTTCTTCTAATTATGTTTTAATCATATAATTACCCAACTTTAACTTATTTTTCTCACTAACCATAAATATAAAAAATATACTAAAGAATACTCTAAAATATTTTCATATATAAAATTTAGTAATACTTATAATTATATATTATCGAAATTTAAGCATGTAATCAAATCAGATTTCATTTCTATTTTCACACACACCGAGTTTGGCCAACTGCTCATAGGAGGTTTCGATTTGATTAAAGGATTCGAGCTAAGGAATTCAAATAACACCAATTAATACAAAATTAAAATCCACCAAAATGAAAAAAAAAAAGGGCAGAGAGAGAAGAAGAAACGGGTGCCAATTATTTGGAATTCATAATGACTCGATCTCTTCCAAGCGAGTTCCACATCCTTTACCTCCCCAATTCTTTAATTCAAATGCAACTTTAGATTAAATAGAAATCAGTGAAATACAAGATCTTCTCAATAAGAAGGTTAACATACATAAATACACTGATTGTATTTAAAAATAGCACAAACCACAAGACTTAGAAGATCAATGAAACAAAGACTCACTTGAACAAAAGAGTGCAAAACACTCACGTAAGATGAATAGATGATGGACCACTGACAGCTGCAACTTTCTGAGTATGGTGAGTCTCAGATTTGTAAAGCCCTTTCATTTCTTTTTTCATTTGTCGTGCCACACGTCGTTCCAATTTCACAGCGAACTGCATAAGTATAGTTCAACAATTGACAATGATGATACTTAAAAACATAAAAATGGAAAAGCAACCATGAAAACATTGATAAAGGAAACTGTACATGCCGTCAAGATTACGAAATGGTGCATGAATAAAAAGCAAAAATACAATATGGTCTTATCATAGAAAAATTCAAACCTTCCTTCCTTTCTTTTCCTCCTTCGTCTCTTGACCCCGTGGCCTTCTTTCCAGCTCAGGTTTCTTGTTACTCCCTTCCTTTGGCTTTTTTCCACCATGTTTTTTACTATGCGGCAGAAAGTCCACAGGAAGCCTCTCTTTTCCTTTAAGTGTTATCACCTTGTTGGGCGAAGCCTTCGGCCAGCTTCTTCTTCCTCAATGCTTCTGGAGCTCCAATTTTCCCAGGATGGTTGTCAAGTGTCGAATATGTAGAAATAATAGTTTTACAATCCCAAACTTCTGATTCATCACTACTTTCCTGAACCAACACTTCCTCTTCATCATGACTTTCATCTTCATATTTTTCAGCATATTCCCTGCATCGGTGAATCACCTTAGCTGTTAATTCTGTGATTCATTATCATCTGTTTCCTTGTTACAATTCAATAGATCTGAAGGATGATCCTTCAAGGCATGGTTGAGCTTTTCTGCAAGGGATTCTTGACATTCATACTCATCCACGTAGCCATTATATTCTTCTTCACTGTCAGCACCATATTCATTAAGTTCGAGCTGCATCAAATAACTTCTGAGTCAGAAACTTGATATTTATTGCAACAAAGTAAAGGATGATAAATATCTGCATAAAAACTAAAACAAAAGTAAATGACTTCACCAAATCGAATTGCTCATCTAGAGGACGGTGAATTCTTGGCTTCTCCGTATCTAAACCTGAAACGAGTACCCTATTCTCGGGTACACTAGAAACACTAGGATCCCAACTTTGTAAGTGGTCAGCCCTTGAGCCTGCAGCATCGCTCAACTTCTCACCAAGTTTTTCATCAGCAGGTCCTTCCAAGAGATTTGCTCTGACAACAAAATCCTCCCCAAGGTCCACAATATCAGATCCAAACTTAGACATATCACTGTCATCCAGCAATGCAGCCACTTCAGGATCCACTACTTTCTGTAATCTCACACCAACACTCTTTGACGCTACACTGGAGATAGATTCCTCCTTTAGAGTGTCATTTATCTCAGAAACCTCAACTCTTGAAGCATCGTAGGCCTACCATGTACACAAAATTCACAAATTAGCTACAAACACAGGGAGTTAAACTAGAACGCAGAGCAAATTCAGAAATATTAGAACGACTTACTTATATCTGTATAAACAATGGTGAGCTAATTTTAAAACTCTCTCTCACAACTGTAACGAAATCCTTAACCCATAAAAGTTATCTTCTTCATTAATTTTAAAACCTTCTCAACAATATTAAATTAAAATTGATATGCTACTTACTCTCTCCAGGTAAAGTTTGGTAAAGAATAATATAAAAGCAAATTTTTCTTAGAACAAAAATAGAACAACATGCAAAAGCTCAAGATTTAATCCCAAACCCGGTGGTTGAATTAAAAACAAATTCATTGATCCATGCCTTAAAATCATGAGGAAGCTGATAGAAATTAGCCTTGGGGTTATGGTAGTAAGCCAAACCACCACCTGTATTCTTAATTTCCCGCAAATGAGCCAAATAATTGTACCCATCGTCGGGAAACCCTAGCTCCAGAATCTCCTTCCATATGTGATCTGGCAACCCCGTAGTTTTAGCTTTATGGTTGTACACTCCTCCAAGCCATCGTTTCCATCCTCATCATCACTATCTTCAGCGGCATCAGTGAAAATCGAGTCAGGATCAGCAGCCAAGTCATCGTTTGGGTCACCATCATTAAAGAAGGAGTCGGGTGTGTACTGATTGCTGTCGACCCGGACAAAAACTCGGTCACCGGAGGGTTCAGATGAGTAATTTGGGTCGGATGTGTCCCAAGCCATGAGGTGGAATGTAGCTGATTTTTTCTTATCAATAAATTTCTTTTTCTTCCCCATATTTCTGGATGGCTGCTTTAGTTCTTTCCCTGACTTTTGAGGAAACTGGAAGAACAACAAATAGTATAAAGCTTAAGTAAATTCTGGACATAGTGAAAGGGGTGGACCAAGAGGAGATAACAAATATTGTAGGAAAGACCAAGGGCATGATAGAGCCCTCAAACGCTTCCACTCACACCTTGAAGAAAGATATTGAGGGGATTATTTGAATTAAACTAATGCCAAACCTAAATTTATTAATCGGGTCATTTTCAAATATGATTTCAATTTCATTATTTAGCAACAATTCTAATATACAAGGTCTGAAACCAAAGTGCTTTAGCCTTTAAGAAATGTTATTTTAACTCAAGAGGCTATCGGTCTCTCATTGTCACAATAATCCGTTATGCAGTTCCCAAGCTTCAAATCATTGCCTATATCACAATAATCGGTTCTTGGTCATAATTCAAAACAAATGAAGAGACAGATTGCTTCAGAACATCTCCTAGTTCCAATGTCACGATCAGCAATCTTAAATTATGCAGTTGTCAAGCCTATATCACATAGAAACTAATAAAAGTTGTTCGTTCATCATGACACCATTAACTAGCAAATTAACCCTCCATTTGGTTTTAGGATTATGATAAGGAAATAAGGATGGAAAGTTTTTCTAGGCTTCAAATGATACTAGTATATATGCTTTCATTTTTGATCTTTTTTATTTTCCTTCCACTTTTCTCACCAAAATCATTGTTCCAAACATAGCATAAGAGTTTAAGAAGCTAAGAAAAGTAGGGAGCACACTGAACTCTACAACATTCTTCAATTATGTAGCAGCAGTCAACACAGAGATATATATGTATATACACACATATAGCAAACCTATGATGTTTATCAAAACAGTTGCACTCAGATCAATCACAAAATAGCAGACCAAATTTATGTAATGTATTTGTGCATTTTTCTACTCCAAGTATGGCAGGCGGATTCACATGATATTCACACATAAGCTAGAAAGAAATTAGTACCAAAAAGATGAGAACTCAGACACGGCGGCACACTGTAAATGGAGAGAGCGGAGGCGGCGGAAGTGGCAGAGGCGATTAAGGGCGGCAAGATTGCCTACTCTAGGATTAAAAGAAATCTTGGGAATAATATGATCGTGAGGTTTAATTTAGATCATTGGATCTGATAAGATTTCATGATCGTTAGGTTAATCTGCTAGTTAATGAACGAACAACTTTTATTAGTTTCTTTGTGATATAGGCAATGATTTGAAGTTTGGCAACTGCAATTTAAGACGGCTGATGATGACATTAGAACTATGAGATGTTCTGAAGCAATCTGTCTCTTCATTTGTTTTGAATTATGACCAAAGAACCGATTATTATTATATAGGCAATAATTTGAAGTTTGGAAATTACACAACGGATTATTGCGACAATGAAAGACTAATAGCCACTTGAGTTAAAATAACAATTCTGAAAGACTAAAGCACTTTGGTTTCAGACCTTGTATATTAGAATTGCTGCAAAATAATGAAATCATATTTGAAAACGAACAGATTAATAAATTTAGGTTTGGCATTAGTTTCATTCAAATAATCCCCTCAGTAGAAGTGAGCGCGGGTCGGGTATTTTTCGGGTTCGGGTTAATAGGGTTGGGTACCCAAAACTCGGATACCCAAATTTGCTACCCGAACTGAACCCGAAAAAGTTCGGGTGCCCAACTTTGGGTACCCAAAACCCGATTGTATGAGAAGCTTAACACCGTGGTTTTGAAAATTCAAGAACAGGATTGATCAGAGAGAAAGACAATAGAAATCACCTCTCTGTACTCAAAAATTGATACTAAATTTACTAAAAGCAATTGAAACAAAGGTTCAACATCCGCATAGCATCAGTACAATTACAAATCTTTGTAATCCCAGGCCAGATTCACATATCCCATTTGCATCAGTACACCAAGATCAGAAACTGTTGGTGTAATTTTATTTTGAAGTCTTTGTAAATAGTCTTAGTTAAAGCGTGTCTTCGTATTTTTACGTTTTATAGTTAGTCCCATTTAGTTTTACGTTTCTGTTAGTGAAAGTGCGTTTCTTCTCCAGCTGTATAAATAACTGTTTCTGTAACTAATTTTCAGTTTTACAGTTAAGAATAAAAATGATTTTCCAAATCAGTTTTCTCCCTCTTCGAGTTTCTTCATTTCTGCCATGAAATTTAACATGGTATCAGAGCAGTGAGCTTGATTCATCACTGCAGATCCTGGTACCTCTACTTCAGATACACATAATCGTTCTCTGGTTTCAATCTTCTGGAAAAATTACTTGATTGTTACACTGCGCTGTTTCATACACTACGATCCTAGGTGTTGGTATCCTTGATAACAATGACGACGTCTGGGGATGAATCTCTCGTAATTCACAGCTCCGATCATCCAGGTATGACTCTTGTTACTGTGATGATGAATGGAAAAGAATTTTCTGACCTGGAGTAGATCGGTGAAGATTGCTCTTGAGGCGAAATCGAAGTTAGGGTTCATAGATGGGTCTGTTGTGACCCCGAGATCTGATGCTCCTGAATTTAGGCAGTGGAGACGTGTGAATAGCATGGTTATCTCGTGGATTCTGAATTCTCTATGTAAAGACATAGTGCAAAGTTTCCTGTATGCAGATACGGCTAGGGAGTTATGGTTGGATTTGGAGCAGAGGTACGGACAGTGCAATGGTCCTTTGCTCTATCAGATCAAGAGAGATCTCAGCTCAATTACTCAAGGCAATATGAATTTGGCGGCATATTTTAACAAACTTAAGTCCTTGTGGGACGAATTAAGCTGTTTTCACTCTGTGCCTCAATGCAATTGTGATAGTGATTGTGATGTACATCGTTTCATTGAAGATACTCATTCATCAGACATGCTGATGCAGTTCCTGATAGGCTTAAATGACAGTTATGATGCCATTAGAAATCAAATACTTGTTATGGATCCGTTACCAACTGTAAGCAAGGCTTATGCTATGGTTCAACGTGTAGAGACACAAAGGGAAGTTCAAATCTCATTCACTGATGTATCAGAAAATAGTGCTCTTTTGGCCAAGAGTTTTCCTGGTAAAATGCATTCACAAGGGAAGAGGAAATTATAAGCAGAAGGAAGGGAAGGTTGTGCGAGCATTGTCATGCTCCAGGGCACACTAAAGATACTTGTTTCAAGCTGCATGGAGTGCCTGATTGGTATAAACAGCTCAAGGAAGGGAAGTCTTCAGGTTTTGGTCACAAACCTGTTGGCAACGTGAAGAGATTTAATGCAAACCTGGTGGAAGGACCTGAGACACCACTTGAGCTGCCAATCAAACAAATCTCAGACAAGATGGACTGGAATGATTCTATCACTAATATCATTCAGCAAGAAGTGGCTAAATATATGAAATCCAGACTAAACACTGGTGAACATGTAAACTTTGCTGTGGAGTATGCAGGTAACCTTTCTGCGCATAATTTTACTTGTCAAAGTCAAGGAAGATTAGGCTCTTGGATAATTGATACAGGTGCCTCTAAACATATATGCACTAACCTTGATCTCCTTACGAAATGCTCTCCTCCAGCCAATCACATTTCTGTTTTTATGCCAGATGGCACTTCTAAACCTGTCAAATTCATTGGACAGGTCTCCCTAGATAAAAACCTTGTGCTGCATGATGTCCTTTATATACCTGACTTTAAATACAATTTGTTGTCTGTTAGTCAGCTCACAGCCTCCTCTAATTTTGTTGTCCACTTTTCTTCCTCTCACTGCATCTTGCAGGACCAGGGGACTAAACAAGTGATAGCCACTGGTAAAGTCTTGGGCTCACTGTATATCCTGGATGAGGGTTCTTTCTTGTCATGTCAATCAGTTTCCAGCCGCATACCTAGTTGTTATTCGAATAATTCTCTATCTCAACTAGACCAAAACTGTAATCTACCTTTTGATGAGAATGTAAAACTCAATGCAGTGATTGACTTTGAAACTTGGCACCAAAGATTGGGCCATACATCTTTACATACAATGCAGCATTTACATTTTCTTCCCAAGCTTAATACTAGTTCACCTATTCAATGTGATGTGTGTCATTTTTCCAAACAACACCGATCACCTTTTCCTACTAGTTCTATTCAAACGTCCAATGCGTTTGAGTTGATCCATTTGGATCTGTGGGGTCCGTATAAGAAAGCTTCATTATCCAAGGCTCATTACTTCCTCACCATTGTAGATGACTTTACTAGGTGCACTTGGACTTTTTTGTTACCTCATAAACACCTCACTGCAACCACAGTAAACCAGTTCCTCCTCATGATTCATACACAGTTTGATGCCAAGGTTAAAGTAGTTAGAACTGATAATGGCACTGAGTTCCTGAGCTCAGAGTGTGTAAACATCTTATCCAGCCGTGGCATTATCCATCAGAAATCCTGCCCATACACACCTCAACAAAATGGTGTGGTGGAAAGGAAACATAGACATCTTCTCCAAGTAGCAAGAGCTCCCATGTTTCAATCCAATCTTCCTTCTCATTTCTGGGGAGATGCTATTCTTATAGCCACTTACATTATAAATAGGCTACCTACCCACACATTAAATTGGAAAACACCTTTTGAACTCCTGTTTCACAAACCACCCATTTACAGCAACATGAAGTCATTTGGCTGCCTGTGTTATGCTGCTGCCACTGCTCCTCATAAGGATAAGTTTGCTTCTCGATCCTTTAAATGTGTTTTCATTGGTTATGGTGTGGGGCAAAAGGCCTACAAACTTTATGATCTTGATACACATTGTGTGTTTTTCTCAAGAGATGTTGAATTCTATGAGCATATTTTTCCTTATAAAAGCCACACACCCATTGATCCTCCACCATCCTTACCTGTCCCTATAGAGTCTCCTTCTTCTCCTACTCCTTCAACTCCAAATTCACCTACTGCAGTCCATAATGAACCCTCTCATCCTCCAGTAACTCAAGATAATACCACTGGACTCCCACTTGTTAGAGTCTCTGCTAGATACAAGAAACCTCCATCTTGGTTAAATGATTATCACTGTAATAGCCTTCCTAGTACATCTGCATTTGCCCACCTTGATAGTAGTTCATTTCAGTTTTCTTCCTCCTACCAAGCATATATGGCACATGTATCAATTGCCCCCGAGCCTGTCTCCTTTAGGCAGGCAGTAAAACATCCAGAATGGGTACATGCAATGAATAAAGAACTTGAGGCACTTGAAGCTAATGAGACTTGGGAGCTTACTCCCTTACCACCTGGAAAACGTCCCATTGGTTCGAAATGGGTGTACAAAGTAAAGTTTAATCCTGATGGAACAGTGGAAAGGTACAAAGCTCGTTTGGTTGCGAAAGGGTACAACCAAACCCTTGGGATTGATTTTATTGAGAGTTTCTCACCTGTAGCTAAGCTGGTGACTGTGCGCATATTTCTTGCCTTAGCTACCACTTATTCATGGCCATTATATCAACTTGATATCAACAATGCATTTCTTCATGGTCATCTAGATGAAGAAGTTTACCTTTCTCCACCCGAAGGTTATACCAAAGCCAAGCAAGGGGAGGTATGTCGGCTTAAAAGGTCCCTCTATGGTCTTAGGCAGGCATCTAGACAATGGAACCAAGAATTTACTTCTAAGCTACTGGACTACGGGTTTCTTCAGTCTCCTAATGATCATTGCTTATTCATTAAACGAAGTTCTTCCTCTATCTTGTGTTTGCTTGTCTATGTGGATGATGTGTTGATTTCGGGCTCTAGTGAAGATGAGATCCTAGCTGTAAAGGACTTTCTACACCAAGCCTTCACCATTAAAGACCTTGGATTAGCTCGGTATTTTCTTGGTCTTGAGATTGCCCGGGGCGTTCAAGGAACTTTAATCACTCAGCGCAAATATATTATGGATATTTTACGTGATACGGGTTATCTTGATGCCATACCAGTTGCCACCCCACTTCCACGGGGTCTCAAATTTGGGGATGATAATAGTCCACTTTTTGATCAGCCTGATCAATACAGACGATTGATAGGAAGACTTTTGTATCTGAACCTTTCCAGACCAGACTTATCTTTTGCCGTTCAACAACTCAATCAGTTTGTTAATCGGCCCACTAATGCCCACTGGAATGCTGCAACACATGTTCTTCGATATCTCAAGGGTTGCATTGATGGTGGTATTTTCTTCCCAGCTCAAAACTCCATTACTTTGGAAGCTTATGCTGATGCTGACTGGGCTACCTGCCCTCTCACACGTAAGTCTACTACTGGATATTGCATCTTCCTTGGTGGAGCACTCATTTCCTAGGAAAACAAAGAAGCAGACAACTGTATCTCGCTCCTCATGTGAAGCAGAATATCGTAGCCTTGCTGCTACAGTCTGTGAGCTTCAATGGATATCCTTTGTTCTTCGTGATTTCCAAGTCTCTGTTCCGGTTCCTATTCGTTTATGGTGTGATAATCAGGCCGCACTTCATATCACTGAAAACCCGGTCTTTCATGAGCGCACAAAACATATAGAGATCGACTGCCACATCGTGCGTAACCAATTCAAGGCCGGTTTCATACGACCATCTCACGTGATTTCTCGCAATCAACTTGCTGATTTCTTCACCAAAAACTTGTCTAATCCTCAGTTCTCTACCATGCTTTCCAAGTTGGGCTTTGTCTTCCTCCACCAAAGTCCAACTTGAAGAGGGGGTGTTGGTGTAATTTTATTTTGAAGTCTTTGTAAATAGTCTTAGTTAAAGCGTGTCTTCGTATTTTTACGTTTTATAGTTAGTCCCATTTAGTTTTACGTTTCTGTTAGTGAAAGTGCGTTTCTTCTCCAGCTGTATAAATAACTGTTTCTGTAACTAATTTTCAGTTTTACAGTTAAGAATAAAAATGATTTTCCAAATCAGTTTTCTCCCTCTTCGAGTATCTTCATTTCTGCCATGAAATTTAACAGAAACCCACTTCAAAATTAATAAAACTCTTAGAACTTCAGAGTTTAGAAATAAAAAGATACGAGAATGAGAAAAATCAAAACAGAAAAGAAAAAAAAAGAATATTTAACGTACCAAGAGAGACGCGGTCGCGCGGCGATGGCAGAGGGCCGGTGGACGGTGACTGACTGACGGTGTTGTCTGGCTTATTCCATGGTGAACTGGCCGGTAAGGTGAAACGCGATCGAGAATCGGGTAGAAATCTGATTAGAAATCAGAATAGGTATTGAATCTAGTAGGCATTTGGGGATTTTTTCACTTAATGTTTGGGCACCCGAATTTTAATTCGGGCTTCAAATTTGCACCCAAAATCCGACCCGAACAAAAGACTGGTCGGGTTTCCGACTCGATCTATTTTTTCCAAAAAAACCGACCCGATAGGGTTAAACCATATCAGTCGGGCTTCGGGTAGTCCGACCCGAACGCCCATTAGCCACAATGTCCACATACACAAGATTAACTTTTGGTCTAGTCAAGTAAACAAACAATAACCATTTTAAAAGGAATTTAATGGAAAAGGCCGGTAGCACGTAAGTTACTGGTTGCGGCATATGCTGGGAAGATCCTCTCCCCACCAAAATGCATTTTTAAGTTGACTATTCCACAAAATTAAACAGTGCCACATTGTGTTATAGAAACTCACTCCACTCCATGTTTTTTCCACTCATCATTTGGGCCAGTCCCAAGACACAGTTAATTAATGGGCAGAATAAGAATAACAAGAATTAATGAGAGAAGAGATGATGATTCTCTTCTAATTGTTGGTGACTGAGATCGTTCTTATCTATCTATGGGCAACTATAGATCCTTTGGCGATGTTTCTATCAAGCTTCTCTGGATTTATCAGTTAAGCGTCTTATTTTTACAACACTTTTTCTCATCTTTCATCACTCCAAATTTAGGCTATCTCTTGGAGAACATTATAGAGCAGTATTTCTTGATGCTGTTTGTAAGGTGAGTTTTGTGGCTTGATGATATACGTGTGATGTGGGTTTCTAAATTACATGTTAATTTCCAACTTACTTTCCTCCAGGTTTCTCAAGTCCACACTTTGTGTGAAAATTCTAGTCCAAATTGAATTTAACAAATCGAACCAATGATATAGTTAGCGAATGTTAATGCATGTACTTGACATATGATTGATCACTTTCTCTCTTCAAATTTTACACCAATTATATAATAAATGTAAAATACTTACAACACAATTAACACTTTGTTCGGTCGTCCATATGTGCAAATGACAATATGGTTAAAATTGGAGTTGACTGTTGAGTTAAATTCCCCTTTTTTTTCTACTCACAAAAAAATCAGAGCCCCAAAGAATAAGAGATATATCAATTGATGTGATTAAGAAATGGCGGCATACTGAGGATCTATAATTCTGAGTTGAATCAGTGGCAACCAATTACCATCATCAATCTTGCAGATGCGATACCAGCTACAGCTATAACGCAATGGGAACTTAAAGTGGATAATTACACGTGTCGATTTATTTAGTTTCTTCTCCTTTTCCTTTTTATTAACACAACTCAAATTATGATATCAGTTTGACAGTGTTGAATACAAATAACCCATCCAACTACCCCAACATTATATTTGGTCAGTAGGCGAATCTACATATGATTAGAGGGCATACAAGCACCCCTTGGTTTTAAAATTACTTTGTATAAATGTATTTCAGTAACCCCGAATTGTCTTTTCACTGAACTTCAGTAATGGATATCAATCCTGGCAACCAATCCTTTTCTTAAGATCTGATTATACGAGTGAATAACATCTTTTATTTTAAATAGTATTTTTATCTTCTATTTCATGATACATCGTTAATTAATTTATCCGAAAAAGTTGACCCCCCCCCCACCCCCAAAATATTACTCTTGAAAAGAAATATTCTCAAAGTATTACTTAATTCAAAATAATTTTCATACTATAATTTTTAGTACCACTATTTCTACGTGCATAAAAATACATGAATAAAATAATTTTGTCATTTTCTTTTAATACAAAAATAATTTTGTCCTCTTAAACTACTCCTTTTTGCATCTTAATGTTTTAAATAAATAGTTGTACAATTTACCTTTTTAAACTATTCTATGTAACTCTTGACCCTTTTATACAGAGTGAAATGTCATTACCGTCTATTTTTTTTCTTTTACTTTTATTTTTTTTCATTATTTTTCATATATGTTTTGATGATGCCGAAATCTATCGTCGAACATGGAGATTTGATCCTGTGAGGTATTGCCCCGCATCTTGAAATAGTGGGATTTTGTTCTTTGATGAAAAGGCGTCTCACAAGGTGAGGGAGGGATTGGAGTTTATAAGTTTGCCAAGTCCCTAGACTCCCTCCAATGTGGGACAAAAATATAGTATCATCATAAGCCCTCCAGTCGAGGAACTTGGGAAGAGGCACGTGGCCATCACTTCTTCCAATGTGGGACAAGAATATGGCATCATCATAAGCCCTCCAGTCGAGAAACTTGGGAAGAGGCACATGACCATCGTCCCTACAGACGGCACCATTTGATAATGCCAAAATCCGTCACTGAACATGGAGGCCCGACCTTGCGAGTTATTGTCCGCACCTTGAGATGATACGGTTTTATCTTTTGATAAAAAGGCGCCTCGCAAGGTGAGAGAGTGATTAGAGCTTATAAACTTACCAAGTTCCTAGACTCCTTCCGAGGTGGGACAAAAATATAGTATCATCATGTTTCTTTCTTCTTTTTTTTCTTTTGTGCTTAATGCTAATGGTTGATCTTATTTTTTTGTTTGAAAGCAACGCTACATTTATAAAATCACATCAATCCGAACACATAGACTGTAGAGAGAATGCCGGAATATTCGTGGTGCCTTCAACGAAAGCAAACTCGTTCTGAGCTAAAACATGCGCAATTGAACTGCCCGTCCATCCAACGAAACTGAAAGAAATGTCTCTAAAGGACCTATTAATGAGTCGCACATCCATAACTAGATGCCCTATGAACGAGAGATCAGGTTCCCTCTCCTTTAACCTATTTATAATGATGAGAGAATCCCCTTCCACTTCTATTGCATCCCAATCCCCATCGCTGAGCCAATCGAGAGCCTCAAGGATTGCCAAGGTGTCGACATGTTGCGGATTACAACCCCCGCCACTCGCTTCATTAGCCATCCCGTGCATGCTCCATTCTGATCCCTAACCACAATAGCAATACCTGCTTCCTCTTTCTCTCGGAATAGGCACCGTCAATGTTGAGCTTAAAGTATCTCGGTTTAGGCGTGTTAGAGTAGTGCCCAGCAAGCCAATATATTTTAGCTTGTTAATTACTCTTTGTATCAAACAGTATATTTGATTAAATAATAAATTGGAAGTTTCACACTTTATGGTCATCTTCATCACATAGCATTAGTTATATTATTTATATTTAATGTATGTGGTTGAATCTCCATTATCACATTTAAGCTATGGGACTTGGCTTCGCATAGAGATGGAAGTCTTGAAATAAGTCTCTAAGGCGTGATCAAAATTACTCTAAGTCGTTAAGTCTAATAGAGACTGGGCTATCGACATGACTCACTAAAAGACTTGCATTTATGACGTATCTCAAATGGGAGGATGTCTTGTTTCATGGACATCGAGTGTAGTGACACTCGTATGCATAAATGAGTGCTCATTAGGGAATGAGTTCACTGAGGATCCCACATGGAAACTCCTAAATGGGAATAAAAGAATTAGGAAAGTTTCCAAACTTATGACGTGCTTTAACTAGTCCTTAGACTTAAGATTTCATAGTAGTCTTATATATGGGCATTTATACTTTGATATAGGTGTCGACTCCATGGCGAGTCTTAGTACTCCTATGTTGGGTATAGATCTCCCATATATGGAGACTAGTGAAAGTCAATAAAGGATTCGTTGCTCGCCTAGTTGAGAGAGTGAGTTTTCTATATATTCTATTGTAATTAGTCCACTTAAATCCTTGCGCAAGGTGGAGGACAATAATTAGAAAATGAGTTTTCTAAGTCAATTGTCAAATGGACTATTTAAATAGAATTATGAGAATTGAGGTTAATAGGATTTCCCAAATCCCATGTTCCAAACCTCAATCGGAAAACTAGATAACGAAGGGACCGTATTTGCACGGTAAGTCATAAGTAGAAAGGTTCGCGCTAATACTTCACCTATTGGCTAGGTATTCGTGGGCTTGTTGCAAGACATCGACCACGATGGATAGGGACCATTAATTAGAAAGGGTTCTAATAAAATGGTGATTGATTAAAGGAGTTTAATTAATCGTAGATAATTTTATTATCTAAAATATTACTTTGATTGCAAGCCGTCGCTAATCGATTGGTGAACCTAAGGGGTCACACACAATAGTTGACCAAGCACCTAAGTATATGAATTAATTAATAGTGATTAATCAAATTGAATTGATTAATGAGAGATCCATTGAATTGAGGGCTAATTCAATTGACCTATCTCATTGGTGGATATGAATCAATTTGTGAAATTGATTTGGAAATTAATTGATTAAGAATCAATTAATGAAATTGATTTGAAATTAGATTTCAATCGATTTATTATTTGAAATAAGTTTTCAATTTAGGACTGAATTGAAATTAGATTTTAATTTAAGAACTAAATTGAAATAAGATTTCAATTAAGAACCATACTGAAATATGATTTTAATTTGGGGATTAAATTGAAATTAGAATTAAATTAATTATGAATTAATTTAATGTTTCAATTTAATTCTAGAATTTTAATTTGACTATAAGACCATGAGATAACTCTTATAGTTAGAGGATAAATTCTAAAGAGATATCAAGAAAGATGGAGGTTGGAGATAAATATTACTGAGTCCTAATTTGACTCTACAATTGGCTTTGACTTGGCCAAATCAAGTGGGTATATATACCCCATAGACATGGCCGAGAATCAATCAAGAGAAAAAGAAAACAAAACAAAACTTGTTTGTTTTATTTCTCTCCAAACCATCTTTCTCATATCTCTACCGTGAGATATATATACATATTAGTTCTTACTTTTGTTTAATTGATAAACAATTAACTAAGAATTAATTATAGAATAATCCACCATTTTTCAACAAGCCCATATACTAAAAGTTAGTATAGATTCATATACACTTCGGTTTAAATCCAAGTCTTGCATAGGATTTAAATCCGTGGTGCGGTTAACGTGTGGATACGCTTAGAGGGAAGACAATTGGATTCCTACGAAAGCGCAAACCGTTTGTGATAATTCGGGAACGTGAATCGCGTATTTGAATACGCCCTATTCCCTACGACAACAGGAGTGCTAAAAGGTAATTAACTTACTAACTCGTTTAAACGATTCAGTTATATAATTTGCATAATAGATCCGCGTCACGATAGTCACGGGACAACATGATTAGCATATAATATGTTATTTGTTTTATATAAAAATTTTATATTCCGCTGCGTATACGTTCCGGGATCTATGTGAAACTAACAAGACGGTAGCCGCCGAGTCTGATAGCGAACTGCCGATGGAGAAGTTATACCTGCACGAGCATTTCTCCATGTAGTCCTTCGCACAAGCTGCCGTCAATTGGCTCCATGCATACCTCTTCCATTAGCTTTTTTTTCCAGTACCACCATAACAGTGTCAGGAATAATACGAATTCATTATCATCACAGAACCGTCACGCATGGAGTACCCATTGTTGACGATCATGTTCCGAACCGAGAACGACTCACGTTGGCAGATTAGAGCAGCTCCATGTTTGTCTTTGAGAATAGGCATTGCACCAACACATGCACGGTCACCTCGTTCTCCTCATTACATAGCAAGAAACACCCCCAAACTAAGCGGGAGTGGTGTCGAAGATTGCTCCTTGTTGCAAGGGCCTTGCGACAAAAGCGCCATGCAAAACCTGGGATTTTTGGAGAAACCCGCGCCTTCCAAACTGACATCCCAATGCATCAAACCTTGGCTATGCCCAGAGGATGAGGCGTATTGTCCAATCAAAGTCCGAGCAATGTAGTATGCGCTGCAAGCTAGAAAGCGACTAGATTTGGAAGCATTCCAGATTACAACGTCATCGTGTGGCCCCTGGCTTAATGGTATACTCACAATAGCTTGAACATCGTCCATCCAGAGCAGCTCCTTGATGAGGTTTGTATTCCAAGCACCTGTGATAGGGTTGATAAGCTGACTCACACTGATGATCGTTTCAGTACGTCAACGATCTTGGCAACCATTGATCCTACCAAATATTTACCCTCTCTCTTGAACCTATCCTCCAGCGTGTGCCCCGCTTCATTAACTCCCGGGTGCCAAAAATACTCCACCAAGTGTACAAGGGTCAGAACCTGAGCTTCGCTTGGAAAAAATATGATTGTGGGAAGTATTTCCCCCGTAAGACCTGGCTAACTAAGCAAGTAGGTTGTTTACCCAGCATAGCCAAGTTAAACACCTTCTTTCTTGCTTCGACACCACTCACTTCATTTAACTCAATGGATCTTTTTGTTATCCAAACTACCCCACCAAAACCACCTCATCAATCCTTTTAGTTCATCGATGAAATTACCTGGCAATTCGAGACAAGCCATTGCATAAGCGGGAATGGTTTCCAGCATGGCGTTAGTTACCACCTCCTTCTCCCCAGTCGACATAGATTTAAAAGAAAAGCCCTGTATTCGTCTCCAAACCCTATCCCTGATCGAGGCAAAAGACAACGCGTTTTGATTTGCCCAAAACGGAAGGAAGACCTAGATAAAGATCATGACAAGTCACCACCCGTACCCCTAGTATTCCCGCCAAGTGTTATTGCCTTTGTATATCTATATTCCTGTTGAACACCACTGAAGACTTTTGAATGTTTATCTTTTGGCCCGAGACAGCAGCATACCTAGCAAGAACGCATTTAATATTCCCCACAGCCATCTCACCCGCTCGGTAGCAAAGGAGCGTGTCATCGGCAAACAATAAATGTGAGATTCTTGGGTCGTGCCTGCTAACCGCCACTCTTCAGATCAGCTATTGCAGCTCTTCCACCTGAATCAAGTAGCACAACACCTCGGAACACATTAGAAACAAATAAGGAGATAAGGGGTCCCTTCGCTGAATTTCCCTTCCAGGCCACAAGAATCCGAATTGAGAGCTATTCAACAAAAAAGAAAAGGTGACCATGGAAACACATTACATAATAAGGTGGACAATACAAAATGGAAATCCAAGCTTTACTAGGACCCGCTCAAGAAACACCGATTCGACTTTGTGCTTTACTCATGTCAAGCTTCAAGGTCATAAACTCTTTTCTACTTTTATTCTTACATTTTCAGAAAATGGTTCATCTCAAACACAATTAACGCATTGTCAGATATCAATCGACCCAGAACAAATGCCAATTGCGTAGGAGAAATATGGGTACATAAATAAGGCTTCATACGATTAGCGAGGATTTTCGAGACGAATTTGTATAAAACATTACAAAGACTAATAGGTCTAAATTGTGCGATGCACTCGAGATTATCCATTTTCAGGATGAGAACTATGTGTGTGTAATTTATACGGGCTAATTTGATAGAATTATTCTACATATCCAAAACACAAGACATAATATCGGACCTAACGGTAACCCAAAATTTTTGATAGAATAACAAGGGGCATCCATCGGGCTCGAGGATATGAGTAAGTACATGTGAGACAGTGATACAGTTGCCTCGCTGGCTGTGAATGGCACCTCAAGGATCATTCTCGCTTCTTCATCCAACCTCAGGTCCCAGTCCCTCAAGCACGCTATCGATCTCATGGAGCAGTGGGTGATTAGATGAAAATAGGCCCTCAAAATACTCAGTAATAATGTTTTGAATTCTGGTCAGGCCCTCCATCCACTAATCCTGCATCCGTAAAACGAGTATACAATTCTTTTGTTTACGTTGCAAAGCTCGCGAATGGAAGTAGGAGGTGCTGCGATCACCCTCCCACATCCAAAGCGCCTTCCTTCTCTGTTCCCAGAATACCTCCTCCCGTAAGGCTAATTCCTCAAACTTATGCCTCAACCTTTGTTCCTCAAGCTTGCTCTCTGTACTAATTCGTCCTTGTTGCAAACTGACAATTTTGGCCTCAACGTCCTGGATTTCAAACTGAGGCGATTTGAACGCTGTTTTGCTCTGTAGCATGAGCCCCGATCCGGCAACTTTCTAAATTCTGATATATCCCATCCGTATCAATCAGTTGGTCACCTGTGCGTCAGTTTTGATCAATAACTCTTGCACACCCCTCACTACGCACCCACATAGCCTCGAAGCACCACTGGCATTTACCCAAGGAAGGCGATTCCGAAGGTGGGGCTAACTGAATTAGAAGCTGACTATGATCAAAACAACTAGTTGGTAAATGAGTCACCCCAGCACCTGAAAATCTATCGAGCCATCTATTATTTCCAAAAGCATAGTCAAGCCTCTCCCTAATGGTATCAGGCCATTTGCAATTATTCGACCTCCTATACTGGGGTTCCTCAAACTCCAATTCATATAACCTAGCTTGTTCCATAGCCTCACGAAACGCACGGATTAGCATCATAGCCCTTGGTCGTCCTCCCTTCTTATCCTGATTGGACAGAAATCTTTTAAAATCACCACCGCAAACCCATGGACCATAAAGCTATTCGCCAAGACGTCTTAGAAGGTCCCAAGTGGACCGTCTATATTGGCTCGAAGGCTCCCTAGTCACTTCCACCCTCTTCTGGAACCACTGAAACATCTATATGGTGTCTAAAATAGCTTAATACATTAATTGTAACATCCTTCTTCCATAATAAGCAAAGACCACCGCTCAATCCTACTGCTGCCACAACAACTCCGTGCATGTTGAGTCTGGTCTTTAAGTGCTCAATCCGTCTCAAGTCACAGTTGGTTTCGGACAAGAAAATCAGTGAGGGATCCTTTCGGAGAGTCCTCTCCAGGCCACGAACTATCTAGTGCCCCTTAAGCCTTGGCAATTCCAATATAGAATTTTCATGGCAATCGGCGGTGACTGCTTCGACTTCTATCTCCGGACTTTCCGCCCTATCACCACAATTTGTTTTCTTATGAAGCTGAGTGGGCATGTCTAGATATAGGGATCGCTTACTCGACTTCTTATTCCTGCTGACTTGGATTACTTTTTTGGCTTTATGGATTGATTTGGGTTTGGGTGGAAACG